>APFE030772601.1:200386-271548 GCA_000404065.3 Pinus taeda | reverse complement strand
GTATTTGGATGTGATGCATATGTACATGTTCCAAAGGAGAAACAAACCAAGTTGGATAGTAAATCTTAAAAGTGCATCTTTATTGGGCATAAGGATGGTTTAAAGGGTTATAAGCTTTGGAACCCAGTAACAAGGAAGTTTGTGTATAGTCGAGATGTGGTGTTCAGAGAGGTGAAAGATGTTATTAAACATGAAGTCCAACAAAAGGAACCTGTGAAAATAGAGTTTGAACTAAAGGAGGAAGAATCAAACTCTGTAGTAGAGGAGGAATCAGAAGATGAAGAGCCACAAACTCCGGCTGTGAGAAGATCAGCTCGAGAAAGAAGGCAGCCAGAAAGGTATAGCCCATCTGCTTTCTATTCAAACTTTGCTTTGTCTGTTACTGATGATGATCCCAGAACTATGAAGGAAGCAGTGGATTCAGAAGATGGAAAACTCTGGAAAGAGGCCATGGTTGATGAAATGGCATCTTTGCACAAAAATGAGGCTTGGGATCTGGTGGAGTTGCCGGCTGGAAGGAAACCCATTGGCAGCAATGGGTGTTCAAGAAGAAGACAAATGCAGAAGGGAAGGTGGAGAAATACAATGCTCGGTTGGTAGCAAAAGGTTATTCCCAGGTGTCGGGAATTGATTTTGGTGATATTTTTTCTCTCCTGTTGCCCAAGAGTAACTTCTATTAGATTACTTTTATCTGTTGCTGCTGCTTTTGATTTTGAGGTAGAACAGATGGATGTGAAGACAACATATCTTCACGGGGATTTGGAAGAGGAAATCTACATGAAGCAACTGAAGGCTTTGCAGTGAAGGTAAGAAAGAACTAGTATGCAAGTTAAAGAAGTCTCTGTATGGGTTAAAACAGTCACCAAGGATGTGGTATCAGAAATTTGATACATTTATACGGGGACCTGGCTTCACCAGAAGCAAAGCAGATCATTGTGTGTATTTTAAATTAATTGGTGACCGTGTTATTTATCTGGTCTTGTATGTGGATGATATGTTGTTGGTTGGAAATGACAAGAAATTATCCAGGATTTGAAGACCCAATTGTCCTCCAAATTCGACATGAAAGATCTCGGTGCTGCAAACTATATTTTGGGCATGGAAATTAAAAGAGATCGGGCAAAGAGGAAGCTCTGGTTAAACCAGAGGAAGTATGTCGAGACAATATTGCAGAGGTTTAATATGCAGGATAGTAAACCGGTGAAAGTTCCTATTCCTGTAGGTGTGAGGTTATCTGCTGAACAGTGTCCCAAAACACAAGAAGAGGAAGAGGACATGTCCCGTGTTCCATATGCAAGTGCAGTCGGTAGCCTGATGTATGCAATGGTCTATACTAGACCAAACATTGCACATGCAGTGGGAGTATTGAGCAGGTTTATGTCAAAACTAGGGAAGGAGCACTGGACAGAAGTGAAGCGGGTTTTTAGGTATTTGTGTGGCACTAGTGATTATGGTTTGTGCTACCAAGGAAGACCAGGATTGGACAGAGTGTTGGATATTCATGGCTTTGTTGATGCAGACTGGGCTGGAGATCTGGATCAGAGAAGATCTACAAGTGGGTATGTGTTTAACCTATTTGGAGGTGCAGTCAGTTGGATGAGTAAGAAACAATCTCTAGTGGCACTATCAACTACAGAGGCAGAATACATGGCAGCCACTCATGCAAGCAAGGAAGCAGTTTGGTTGCAGAGATTGTGTTCAAGTATGGGGTTAGTACAGGGAGCTATAAGGATAGACTGTGACAGCCAAAGTGCAATTTTCTTGGCAAATAACCCTGCTTATCATTCAAAGAAAAAACACATTGATGTTCAGTATCATTTTGTGAGGGATATGATAGAAGACAAAAAGGTGTTGCTAGTAAAGGTGGACACTTTGAAGAATACTGCAGATGCATTGAAAAAATCGGTTAGCTCTAAGAAGTTCTCTTGGTGTAGAGAAACAATGGGTGTTTCAGGGTTGGAAAAATGACTAAGCTCTCATGTGACCCCCTATGGAAAGAAAACAACAAGTGGGAGATTGTTGGGTTGTGTTATATTCTTTCCACATAGTTAATAGGGGTTTGAGGGGTACCTGTAACCCCATTTTATGGAGTCCGGGGCAGCGCCCCAGAAAATTTTGGTTTGGACCCTATGTTAGGTTGGGCGGACCCACCTATGGTTTTGTGCATGATTTTCGCACATGTTTTTTGGACGCGATGGTTTTCGGTCCATGGTATTAGATCGATGGTTTTTTGGTCCATGGTATTGGACGTGATGGTTTTTCGGTCCATGGTATTGGATGCTTCGGCATGTATAAATATGTATTGTAACATTGAAAGGAACATAATGAAAAATCAAGCTGGTAGTCTCGGTTTTGGGATCCAGTGGGAAATATCTGTGTATACCAGTTTTATGTGTTATGCTCTCGCATTTTTATTTTTCCTGTGATTTAGAATTTGTATGCAGGTAATTTATGTATGGGGTTAAAACCTACAAACCCAAGCCCCAGGTTTCGCACCCATAGATGCTTGGGCCAAAACTATGATGCGTCTTCAACATGTGATGGATGAGGATGGTAGATCTCAAACGGATGATTCTAACGCAATGAGAATCATCTGATTCCGAGTTGTCATTGAGGAGTTATGAATTTTTGAAGTTATATGATGGAGTTTTCACCCATGTGTTAAGGTCGGCTAGGTGTTAAATTGACTTGACTAGTTATGGAAGCCCCTAGACTGTGATGTTATGAGGCCCCTCTTATTAGTATATGTAGAGGGTGAGTGTGAGGCATTATTCTCATCAAAAGTGCAACACAAGAGCTCTAAAAAGAACCCAATGAAGGGAGAAGTTCCTCTGAAATAGTCGCAGCCAAGGAAGACAAACAACAAGGGGGTTCACGGCTTGTTTGTAGGAGAACAAATTGTTGTTAGGAGGGTAGAGGTTGAGCGGAGAAGATATGGGCTAATTTGGAAGGAGTTTAGGATGCTTTAAGGTGTGGTTTACCTACAGCAAGATATCTGCAACCTTGGAGACTTCTATGGAGAGGGCCGCAAGCCTATTTGTGGCTAGGGCAATAAGCTGAGATGTTATTTCGTGGAACAGAATGGGCTGCAGGCCTTGTGTCCTCACACAGGTAGCAACGTTAGCCTATAGAGGGTTGATTTGTGCCCAAGATAGTGTCAAATAGGCGGGGGAGTCTTGTGAAGGGAAGCGCAATTGCTTCTAGCACTGTGTGTGGGTGTTTTAGGGTGATTGTAGCATGCAGATTTCCCTAACCAGGAACAATGAAGAACAATAATTAATTGGAACATAACTTATTTTGTGTTGGGTAAAGTTCTTGACCAGTGTTTGGATTGTTTATAGGGCAACATGTGGAAGTCAAAGAGGAGGGGCAGACCTCATGGTTAGATGCCCTAATCTAGTGATAATTTCCATAGTGATTGGGCAATAGACTTGGAGCGAAAGTTTGATGTGTGTTGGGTCAAAGAGTTTGACTAGTGCTTGGGTCAAATTGATGGGTAGCTTGAGGAGACCTTAGGAGTTGTTTGGAGGAGTCCATGTGGACTATTGGGAAGCCTACCAAGCAACCAAGGTGACAGTAGGCACATCAGATTAGAAGGTAAGAGGACAAGAGCAAGGAGTTTTGCAGATGTTCCCTTAGTTGATGAGTTGATGGTGTCCTAGGAGAGGACAAGTTGTTGGTGCACATATTTGTGCAATATCTCAAAGGGAAAATTGGTGGAGTCTGTGGGTAGCCATGTGTAAGGTTCTTCTAAGTGTTGGGATGCCCTACCTAGGTGCAGATGCTACAATGTGGACTTTGTCTGAAATGGACTATTGGAGGGCAACATGAGACTGGGTCAAGTATGGATGTGATTGGGAACTTATGGTTTGTTGGAGGACAACGTGTTAGTGTCCATGTTGGACCCGAGTGAGCAACACCTTGATGGACAAAGGTAGTTGTGAGAGAGGTAGTTGTTGAGCTCAAGGGTCTAATCAATCAGGAGTAGTTTGTGGAGCTCGAGGCTTGTGTGTGGAGAAGGACTTCTATAACAAATGATGGGCAGTCCTCCTAACCCATGTACATTGTGGGAGATGGACATCTTGCAGTCATAGGTGGAATCCCTCCGTCCCATATGTTGGTCTTCATCAGAGCAACGTAGGAAGACCATAAGGGGTTGAAGTCCCTTAGTAGCTGAGGAGAAACAATGGGCAGATTGAGAGTTGTTCACAAGTGGAGTTGTGAATAACTTGACAGGAGTCTCGATGTGTTGATGCCTTAATGGACTAAGGCACAACTAGAGAGCAGATTGACAACCGAGATTCAGTGGCCAAATGGACTTGGAGCATTGATAAAGGTAGGAGTTGTAGATCAGGAGTGGAAGGACCGAGAAGGTAAAGGGTACAACCTAGGGGAGTTGGGAGAGTCAACTTCATCAGCCAGATGGTAAGAGTATCTTGTTGAGCACAAATTCATTGTCGATGGACTGACAATAAGCCCAAATTTTATATCTTGTACTAGTGGATGTATGAGGGCCATTATCCTTGGTACAGGAGCCCTAGATTGTTGTAATATATGTTGTTTAATATAAGAAAGTTGGGTTGAAAACTGTAAAAAGTTGTCTATACTCTGTGTATGTGTGATTTACTGTTGTTTATATTTCGTTGTGCAAATTAGTATCGTTGAGATTCTTGGTTTGGTAGCATCAAAGATTTTAAGATTCTATCCTAGATCTAAGATCGTGGAAATTCTACATGTATCAGAGCGTATCTGAGCTACTTTGAGGGACAATGAATCAAAGTGTGCATAACGAAGCAACTTAGAGGGAGTTGTCAGTGTCTAGATCATGGAGTAGGGGGTTTAGCTAGAGAAATGGAGATGTGCTCTTGACTGGCTTGGAAACAAGATTGGCTGGGAGTTTTGGTAGATTGGTGGTAAGACTGGTGAACAACAGTTTGTTGTGGGTAGATTGTTGATCATGGACTTTCGTTGATTTGTCATGGATGGGGGAAAACTCAAGGATTTCTTTGGCATGGATGAGATCAAGTTAATCGAGATGGCTTCATGTGTTGGACCACAAGTTGGTAATCTAGAGTCTTCATCAGATCGTGATGTTGCATATCTGAGACTGGTGGGATTTGCACGAGTGGTATTTGATCTAGGAGGATGAGTGCTTGCAGGACTGAGCCAATGTAGATTGTGTAGGCTTAAACAGAGTCTAGCCTTAGAGGGAGCAACCCCATGGAGGTTTTGGATCTTCAAGTTTAGATGTGATGAGGTAGAGGCACTACCAAGATTTTTAGATTCATCTATAGGGTATGCTACAGTGATGGATTCTAGATGGGCTAGTGTCTTCGCCAGATGATGATGGTTACTTCCTAGTCTTGGAAGTACCTCCCTCGCTAAGAGGGGGTGTTGATTTTTGTAGATTGAGAGGTACTCCAAGCCCTAGTGTTTGAGGGTTGGAGGTCAAAGTGCCACAAGTAGGCTTGTGGGCTTAGAACACAAGCCTGGGGTTTTTCACCCATAGATGTTTGGGCCAAAACTGTGACGAGTCTTTGACATGTGATGGATGTGGATGATAGCACTCAGTGTCATGATTATAACACAATGAGAATAATTTTATTCCAAGTTTTCGTTGAGGAGTTATGCATTTATGAAGTTATATGATGGAGTTTTCACATGTGTTAAGGTCAACTTGGTGTTAAGTTTACTTAACTAGTTATGAAACCCCCTATATTGTGATGTTATGAAGCCCCTCTTATTAATATGTATAGAGGGTGATTGTGAGGATTTATTCTCATCCAACAAGTGCAACACAAGAGCTCAAATAAGAACTAGGTCAAGCGAGAAGGAACTCTAAAATAGCTGTAGCTAAGGAGGACAAACATTGAGGAGGTTCAGGGCCTGTTTGGAGGAGAACAGATTGCTGTTAGGAGGGCCAAGTAGTTGGGCTAGACGGCTAAGGCTGAGGGGAGTAGATAGGAGCTAATTCGAAAGGAGTTTAGGGTGGTTTAAGGTGTGGTTTACCCACAACAAGCAAGATGTAACCTTGAAGACTTATGTGGAGAGGGCCACAAGCCTATTTGTGGCTAGGACAATAGGTCGAGAGGTTGTTATGTGGAACAGAACAGGCTGTAGGCCTTGTGTCCTCACATAGGTAGCAATGTTAGCTTACAAAGGGCTAGTTTCTGCTCAAGACAGTGTCAAATAGGCAAGGGAGTCTTGTGAAGGGAAGCTGCAACTGCTTCTGGCACTATGTGTGGATGTTTTAGGCTAATTGCAGCATGCAGATTGCCCTAACTAGGAATAGTGAGGAACAATAGTGAATTGGAGCAGAACGTGTCTTGTGTTGGGTCAAGGTACTTACCAATGTTTGGATTGTTTAAAGGGAAACCTGTGGAAGTCCAAGAGGAGGGGTAGATGTCATGGTTAGATGCCCTAAACTAGTGACAATTTCCACAGTGATTGGGGAAAAAGCATGGAGCAAAAGTTTGATGTGTGTTGGGTCAAAGAGTTTGACTAGTGATTGGATTAGATTGATGGGCAACTTGAGGAGACCTTAGGAGTTGTTTGTAAGAGCCCACATGGACCGTTGAGAAGCCTACCAAGAAATGAAGGTGACAACATGCACGTCAGATTGGAAGGCAAGAGGACAACAACAAGGAGTGTTGCAAATGTTCCCTTAGTTGATGAGTTGATGGTGTCCTAGGAGAGGACAAGTTATTGGCGCCCAGATTTATGCAATAGTTGAAAGGGCATATTGATGGAGTCTGTGCGAAACCATGTGTAAGGGTATCCTAAGTGTGGGGATGCCCTAGTTGGTGCAGATGCTACAACGTGGACTTGGTCTCTTGTGGACTATCGGAAGGCAACGTGAAAGTGGGCCAAGTGTGGACGTGATTGGGCACTTATGGTCGACTAGAGGACAACGTGTTAGTGCCCAAGTTGTTGCCTAATGAGCAACACCTTTATGGAAAAAGGTATTTGCATGAGAGACAGTTGTTGAACTCAAGGGTCTAATCAACCAGGAGTAGTTTGTGGAACCTGAGACTTGTGTGTGGAGAAGGACTTCTACAATAGATGATGGGCAGTCCTCCTAGCCCGTGTTCATTGTGGGAGATGGACATCTTGAAGTGATAGGTGGCATGTAATGATCCTAAATAGAAATACAAGTGATAACAAGCAAATAATCTATGCAGTAATTCATAAAAACGAAATACACGTCAAGCATCCACATAAACGTTGTAAATAGGGAACTGTTGAGCCATTTTATTAAGTTTTTGAAGGCAATATACAATAGATAACAAGATGGTGCACCTGGGCTTGTCTCAATGGACAAGCATGACCAAACCTAAGTGGGAAAATGGATGTGCTAAAGGCTGCCCAACTGTTGCACCAATCTGCACTGCAGTGACCAGAAAACTACCTCTCTACTGAAGTTTGAATGGTTGGAAAGTGCACTTATATTCCCCAAACATTTATGTGCTTTTAACCCCGGATTCCTTGGCCTAAACCCTGAAACGACTTTGGCTAGTTTAGAGTTATGAAATTCGATCCCCTTGGAGCCCCACTTCAATTTTAGCTACAAAACTCGGCCTATTGGAACTTCCTGTCAATCCTTCCAAAAATACCGCCAAAGTTGGGTTCACCCTTGCTTTCCAACCCTTGACTTCCTAGATGAGCTCTTGGCCAAAATCACATGCTCCCAAGCCCCACGAAAATTTGTTGAGTGGCCTTTGCACTGTCCCTCAGCTCAAAAATTTGAACTGCTAGAATGTTGGCTCAACTGACTATAAAACCCAACAAGAATGTTGGTATATTACTGCTACCTCAGTTCTCTAACTCCCCGACAAACAATATGATCATTGATAGCCTCTATCTCCCTTTGCGTATTCTTTGGTTGCCTAGAAATACACACTCCCTGCTCTGCGTTGGTTAATGGTGCTATGTAACTACCTTGGAACTCCTAAAATCCTTATGGAGTTGCCTCCCTAGGGTGGCTATGGATGGTCCCCGAAAGTAGAGGTTGAATCTCCCGCTTGAGAGACTCATGGCTAAACAACAGGTTGACTCAACTAAACAATAGAGTGAACAATTGAGTAGTTTGTTTGCAAATGTCAAAGATGAAACTAAAATGAGAGTTGATCTCTCCTTATAACTCCTTGGGCCTCCTTAGCCTTATGTGAGCCCCTCCATCCACCCATTCAACTTTCCCTCCAAGCTATTTGAATGGCTAATTCGAACTCCCATGTGGGTGGCCCCCACATTCCACTAGCATCCAAATAAAGTTGATTTCCCTCCTAAGTCCCTAAGTCGAAAGTGTGGGGTCCTCTTCCTTAGTCAAAACTATGAAAAATTGTGTAGTTACAAATGCGTTTGAGAAGGGACATGACGGTCCTCCCCTCCCAAATGTTGCTTGCCCTCAAGCAACCTCAAAGCTGGGTGCTCCAATATGTTCTCACCCTGCCAAGTGGCATCCTCAACTGGAAAGTTCTTCCACACACCAAGAACTCCTTGATGGTCATGCTCCTCAGTTTCCTTTCCCTGATCTCCAAAATGGCCTCCGGTTCCAACACCAAGTGGTCCTCATCATCTAGTGGGGGTAAATCAGTTGCTGCCATCACCTGCTGTCCCAACACCCTTTTAAGGCATGAGACATGAAAAATGTTGTGTATCTTAGGCCATCTCCCCAACTCATCTAATTACCTTGTAGGGCCCATAGGAGCGTGGTTGTATATTCTCGGCCCCCTTTTGCTTAAGCGTGGACTGCTTGTAGGGTTGTAGTTGATGGTATACCAAGTCCCCCCTCCTTGAAGTGTCTCTCTGTCCTGTGTCAGTCTGTACAAACTTTTTGCTGGTTTTGGGTTGTCACTAAATTGTCCTTGAGAGTCTTGAGGATATCGTGGCTCTCTTGGACCCATTATTTGGCCTTTAGGGCCCTACTATCTCCAAAAACAATATCAGAAAAACATAATGCATCATATCCATAAAGAGCACAGAAAGGAGTTATACCAATGGACATGTGGTGTGTGGTGTTGTAGCAGTACTTGTCCAGATGCAACCACTGAATCCTAGTCCTCTGCTAACCAGTCACATAGTTCCTCAGGTACCCCCCAACCACTGATTAACTCTCTCATTCTGGCCATCTGTCTGAGGGTGATAGCCTGTGCTAGGGGTGACCTCAGTCTCGACCAGTCTAAAGAGTTCCTACCAAAAGCCTCCCATGAATCTATTGTCTTTGTCACTCACTATGTCCTTGGGGAGCCCATGCAATCTAAAAATCTCTTAGAAGAATAGTTCTACAACCTATGCAACCGTGTTCCTAGTAGAGATGGTGAAAAAGTGGGCAAATTTGGTCAACCTTTCGACCACTGCGTAGATTCAGTCCTTCCCTTGCATTGTGGGGAGCCATGTGCTGAAATCCATAGAAATACTTTCCCGTTTCCCCTTAGGGATGGGAAGTGGATGTAGCAACCTTGTGGGGTGGATCAGTTCCCCCTTGTTCCTCTGCCAAGCATCACACTCCTGTACGTGCTGCAACATGTCCCCCTTGAGGCTCTTCCACGTGAATCTCTCCCTGACAACCATATAAGTTTTCTGGAACCCCTGGTGCCTAGACAGTGGTGAATCATGTGCTGCCTGGAGTACCCTCTCCCTCAACTGTGAGTTGGGCACTAAGAAAATGTGCCCCTTTTAATAGATGACCTCATCCATCACTTGGTAACGCTCATCTGCATGGGTACCCTCCAATGCGTTGCACGCCCTTGGGTCTTTGCAGTATTCCACCAACAACTGAGCCTTCCAATCATGGTAGATGCTCATGAGAGATAACCCAACTGGTCTTCGAGATAGAGCATCGGTCACCACATTGTGCTTTCCCTGCACATACTCTATATCGAAGTCATAAGCCTGCACCTTGCTGACCCATCTCTGTTGCCTGTCATTGAGGCCTTGTTGCCCCATGAAATTTCTAAGACTATTGTGATCAGTCTTCACTCGAAACTAGTTGTCCGCCAAGTACTGATGGAACTTGGCCAATGCATGCATAACGGCCAACATATCCTTGTCATATATGAAATATGATAGCTCACGCAGTAAGATATTTCGACTCTTGAAAGCAATGGGATGCCGCACCTATGAAAATACTGCTCCAACTCCTACCTCGGATGCATCACACTCCACCGTGAATGGCTAGGAAAAATCCAGAAGTGCCAAGACAGGGAAACTGCTCATCACCTCCTTGAGGCGATCGAAGGCAACCTGTGTTCCATCAGTCCATGCGAAGGCCCCTCTCTTGGTCAAGTCAGTCAAGGGTGCTACCGGCCGTGAGAACCCCTTGACAAACTTTCTATAGTAGTTGCAAATGCCTAAGAAGCCCCTCAGCATAGTCACATCTCAAGGTACTGGCCAATCTCGAATGCTTGAATATTCTCCTCGTGGACCTTCACCACATCAACACTAATGATATGCCCTAGGCAGAGCATCTCTGTCAATCAAAACTTGCACTTGGAGAGCTTGGTATAAAACTACTGCTCCTACAGAATGCGCAGTACCTCCTCCAACTATTGGAGGTGCTCCTTCCATGTTCGGATGTAAATCAGAATGTCATCGAAGAAAACTAGCATGAACCTCCTCAACTGTCCCTAGAAGACATGGTTCATGCATGACTGGAAGGTGGCTAGAGCATTGGTTAGTCCAAATGGCATGACCAGGAACTCAAAGTGCCCATAGAGGCACCAAAAAGTTGTCTTAGGGATATCCTGATCTGTCACCCTGATCTGGTGGTACCCCGAGCGTAGATTAATCTTAGAGAAGTACTTGGATCCTCTAATCTCATCCATAAACTCATCTATTTGGGGAATGGGGTACCGTTTCTTCAATGTCTTCCAGTTAAGGGCCCGATAGTCAATGCACATCTAAGGGGTTCCATCCTTCTTCTTCACCAGCACCATTGAAGAAGCAAAAGGACTGGAACTTGGCCTGATATGGACCAATGCTAGTAGCTCCTGGATGGCCTTTCCTATCTCTTCCTTATAGGCCTTAGGATGCATGTAAGGGGTGGTGATCACTGTTGCACACTCAACTCCAACTCAATAGTGTGCTCAAATCCTCTGTCTGGTGGCTGCCTTGGTGGAATGCCCCCAAATACTATTGTGTACTTGTCTAGCAAGGCCTGTATGTCTACCGGTGGTGGCTGAGGCTGTTCTCCAGCCTTTGAGATCCTTAACTCAACTGCCCATGCAATGTCCCCATGTCGTAAGTCTACATCCATCCTGTGGGGTGAAACTGTCTGAAGTGGATAAGACTACATGCCTCTCAAAACTACTAGTTTGCCATTCGGCCCAATGAAATCCATCTTTGGCTTCTTCCAATCTTTCGTGACTCGCCCAAGGGAATATAGCCACTAGAAACCCATCACCACATTGGTGTCTGGAACATCGAACACAAAGAAATGGTTCGTCATCAAGTAGTTCACCATAACTACTGTCAAGGAAGGCACATATCTAGTCCACTGTATGGTACAGTCACCTGGTAATAGGACGGAGAAGCCCTCGAAATCAGCTATGGTGAGGCCCCTCCTCTAGACCAATTGGACATCTATGAAATTGTGGGTAGCCCCACTATCAACTAGAACTGACACCCTCTATCCCTGTATAGTGCCTCTGATCCTCAGTGTAAAAAATTTGGGAATCCTGCACAATTAACGAAAAACTCCCCCTACTGGGGCAAGAGATGCCCCATCCTGTGGAGGTGGTGGTGGTGGCCCTCTATTTGACAGACTCTCACAATCTACCCCACCACAATCCTGCTCCACCTCGTTCTCTTGTTCACTGTCAGAAAAAGCCTCAATGTAGTGTGCTCTACCAGCAGTGCACCGATGGCCTGGTGCCCAGGGATCCTTGCATGTGAAGCATAGCTTCCTCCTCTAGAGGTCCTTTCATGTCTCCTCATCTAATTTCCCCCTCCCTTATGTGGCCCTCTAAGATGGAGGTCTAGTCTCATGCCGCTTTTGTGGGAAAGGGGTTCATGATGGAAAAGGTGCTCTAGTCTTGGGGATGGCCCGCTGTAGATCTTTAGCGCACAAGAGTACTTCCTGCAGTGTGGAGGATCTGCGTGACTTCACTAGTTCACGCAGGGGCTCAAGCAAGCCCTCAATGAAGGTATACACCCTCGTTGCCTTGGATAGATTTGAGACCATCACTGACACCTGCAGAAAATCTGAGATGTACTACTCCGGGTTGCCTGTTTGGCATAGTTGGGTCATCTCTCTGAAATGAGCCTCTAGATCTCTCTGATCAAATTGCTCCACCACCCTCCTGGTGAAGTCCTCATAAGAAGCCACGTGGGCATGCCCTAGGGTGGTCAAGCCATGAAACCACCAATCATGGGCTTGCCCCTCCATGTGCAACATGGCCATGTTAATGGATTCCTGTTCTATCGTCTGGTTGAGTTGGAAGTAGGATTCCATCTTCTCAACCCAAGCCTTGGCTGTGCACTTGGAAATTCTATCAAAATTAGGCAAATACATCCTCCCTATGGTCCTCTATAGCTCGTAGTTCTGGCCCCTCGATTGCTTGTCCTCTGTATCCCTTGTTCTTCTCACTCTGCTTGAGCTTGCAGTAATCTCTAAAGGAGAGGGCTTCTGTAAAGTCTTCATCCATAGACTGCCACTCTTTGAAGTAATCTACCATCTAAGGGGGGTCTTCCTCCCTTGCAAGCTTGATTTGTGTTATTGGCACAAAAGAAGGTAATGTAGCACAAGTTGGAAAACTGGTTGAAGGGCACTGCTCTACTGGTGAGGGATGATCGAATGGTTGAGATGCCCTAGAAGTTTCCCCTAACAGAAACCCTCTAGGAGTGGTCCTCTCTCTGTTCTGCGACTTGATATCTTCCAACATGTCTTTCTGACCCTTGGCTAAGTAATTCAGGGTCCTCAGGATGCTGTCGAAAGCCATCTCTTCCCTGCACTTGGGCTCTACCATTTCCTCCACTTCTGCTACTTCTTTCCCTCTGTCATCCGTATCTGGAGTAATATCTAACTCCCTTTCTCTGCTCTTGTATCTCTGTCTTTGGTAGCTGATATGCCACTTGTCCCCTTCTCTCATAGGAGACAATACCCCACAACTGAGCCAAGAAATAGGCTCTGTAATGATCCTAAATAGGAATACAAGTGATACCAAGTAAATAATTTGTGCAACAATTAATAAACATGAAATACACATCAAGCATCCACATAAAAGTTGTAAATAGGGAACATAAACCATTTTATTAAGATTATAAAGGCAAAATACAATAGATAACAAGATGGTGCACCTGAGCTTGTCTCAATGGACAAACATGACCAAACCCAGGCGGGAAAATGGTTGAGCTGAAGGCCGCCTAACTGCCACACCAATTTGCACTACGCGGCCTAGAAAACTTCCTCTCTACTAAAGTTCGAATGGATGGAAAGTGCACTTATACTGCCATAAATTTATGTGCTTTTAACCATGAACTCCTTGTCCTAAACCCAGAAAAACCCAGCAAGGATTTTGGTTGGTTTAGACTTCTGAACTTCAACCCCCTTGGAGCCCCACTTTAGTTGCAGCTGCAAAACTCGCCCTGCTAGAACTGCCTGTCAATCCTTCTGAAAATACCCCCAAAGTGTTGGGTTCACCCTTGCTATTCAACTCTTGACTTACTAGATGAGCTCTTGGCCAAAATTACTCGCTCCCAAGCCCCACAAAAATCTACTGAGTGGCCTCTGTGCTGTCCCTCGATCTAGCAATTTGAACTACTGGAATGATGGCTCAGCTGGCTATAAAACCCAACAAGAATGCTAGTATATTATTGCTACCTCAACTCTCTAACTCCTTGGCAAACAATCTGATCACTGATAGCCTCTATCTCGATTTGCATATTCTCTGGTTGCCCATAAATACACACTCTTTGCTTTGCGTTGGTTAATGGTGCTATGTGAACTCGTGAAATCCTTGTGGAACTGACTCCCTAGGGCGGGCATAGATCGTCCCCCAAAGTAGATGTTGAATCTCCCACTTGAGAGACTCGTGGCTAAACAAGTAGTTGACTAAGCTAAACAACATAGTGAAAAATTGAGTAGTTTCTTTGGAAATGTCAAAGATGAAACCAAAATGAGAGCTAATCTCTCCTTATAACTCCTTAGGCCTCCTTGGGCTCATGTGGGCCCCTCCACCCACCCATTCAAGTTTCCCTCCAAGCTATTTGAATGGCTAATTCGAATTCCCATGTGGTGGCCCCCACATTCCACTAGCAGCCAAATAAAGTCGATTTGCCTTGTAAGTCCCTAAGGCGAAAGTGTGGTGTCGTCTTCCTTAGTTAAAAATGTGCAAAATTGTGTAGTAGCACCCTATTACAAATGTGTTTGAGAAGGGACATGACATGGAAACCCTCTGTTCCCTATGTTGTTCTTCATCGAAGCAGCGTAGGAAGACCATAGTGGGCTGATGTCCCTGAGTAGCTGAGGAGCAGCAGTGGGCAGATTGAGAGTTGTTCACAAGTGGAGCTGTGAACAACTTGACAAGAGTCTCAATGTGTTGATGCCTTAATGGACTAAGGCACAACTAGAGAGCATATTGATAGTGGAGATTCAGTGGCCAGATGGACTTGGAGCATTGATAGAGGCAAGAGCTACAGATCAAGAGCCAAGGGACCGGGCTGGTATAGGGTATGACCGAGGGGTTGAGAGAGTCGACTTCATCAACCTGATGTTCTGAGTATCTTGTTGAGGGCAGATTGGTTGTCGATGGATTGACAACAAGCCCCAATTTTGTATTTTGTACTAGTGGATATATGAGGGACATTATCGTTGGTACAGGAGCCCTAGATTATTGTATTATATGTTGTTTAATATAACGAAGTTGGGTTGAAAACTGTAAAAATTTATCTATATTCTGTGTATGTGTGATTTATTGCTATTTATATTCTACTGTGCAAAGTAGTATTGTTGAGATTCTTGGTTTGGTAGCGTAAGAGATTTTAAGATTCTATCCTAGATAGATCGAAGATAGTGGAAATTCAACATGGTATCAAAGTGTATATGAGCTACTTTGAGGGATAGTGAATCAAAGTGTCCACAACGAAGCAACTCAAAGGGAGTTGTTAGTGTCCAGATCATGGAGTAGAGGGTTCAGATGGAGACGTGGAGATGTGATTTTGATTGGCTTGGCAGCGAAATTGGCTGGGAGTTCTAGTGGAATGTTGGTAAGCCTAGTGAACAACAGTTTGTTGTAGGGAATATTGCTAATCATGGAATTTATTTGATTTGTCATGGATGGTTGGGACAACTCGATGATTTCTTTGGCTTGGACAAGATCAGGTTAATTGAGATGGCTTTATGTGATGGACTACAGGTTGGCAAGCTAGAGTCTCCATCGGATCATGATGTTTCATATCCGAGATTGGCGGGATTTGCACAAGTGGTATTTGATCTAGGAGTATGAGTGCTTGCAAGACTGAGTAGTGGAGATCATGTAGGCTCAGAGGGAGTCTAGCCTCAAAGGGAGCAACCTCATGGAGGTTTGGGATCTTCAAGTTTAGAAGTGATGACGACGAGGCACTATCGAGATTTCTGGATTCATCTACAAGGTATGCTGTAGTGATGGATGCTAGATGGGCTAGTGTCATCGCCTGATGATGATGGTTACTTCCTAGTCCTGTAAGTACCTCCCTCACTAAGAGGGAGTTTTGATTTGTGTAGCTTTGGAGGTACTATAAGCCCAAGTGTTTGCTGGTTGGAGATCAAAGCACCACAAGTAGGCTTTTGAGCTTATAACCCAAGCCAGGGGTTTTGCATCCATAGATGTTTGGGCAAAAAATGTGATGATTCTTTGACATGTGATGGATGAAGATGATAGCTCTCAGCGAGATGATAGCTCTCAGTTATATGATGGAGTTTTCACACGTGTTAAGGTCGGCTTGGTGTTAAGCTAACTTAACTAGTTATGGAAGCCCCTAGATTGTGATGTTATGAAGCCCTTCTTATTAGTATATATAGAGGGTGAGTGTGAGGAGTTATTCTCATCCAAAAATTGCAACACAAGAGCTCTAAAAAGAAATTGGTCAAGGGAAAAGGGCCTCTAAAATAGCCACAGCCAAGGAGGAAAAACATCGAGGAGGGTCAAGGCTTGTTTGGAGTACAATGAATTGCTGTTAGGAGGGACAAGTAGTTGGGATAGAGGGCCGAGGTTGAGGGGAGTAGATCTGGGCCAATTCAGAAGGAGTTTAGGGTTGTTTAAGGTGTGGTTTACCTACAACAAGAAAGCTACATCCTTGGATACTTCTTTGGAGAGGGCTGCATGCCTATATGTGGCTAGGACAACAGGCCGAGAGGCTATTCTGTGGAATAGAAAATGTCGTAGGCCTTTTGTTCTCACACAGGTAGCAATGTCAGCTTATAGAGGGTTGGTTTTTGCCCAGGGCAGTGTCAAATAGGTAGGGGCGTCATGTGAAGGGAAGTCGCAACTGCTTCTAGCACTCTGTGTGGGTGTTTTAGGGTGATTGCAACATGTAGATTTCCCTAACTAGGAACAATTTAAAACAATAGTGAACCGGAGCACAACTTGTGGTTTGTTGGGTCAAGGTCTTGAATAGTGTTTGGATCGTATATAAGGAAACCTATGGAAGTCAAAGAGGAGGGGAAGACCTCATGGTTAGATGCCCTAAACCAGTGACAGTTCCAACAGTGATTGGGCAACAGACTTGGAGTGAAATTTTGATGTGTGTCGGGTCAAAGAGTTTGACCAGTGCTTGGATTAGATTGATGGGAAACTTGAGGAGACCTTAGGAGTTGTTTGTAGGAGACCACGTGGACTATTGGGAAGCCTACCAAGAAACGAAGGTGATAACAAGCACATTAGATTGGAAGGAAAGAGGAAAACAACAAGGAGGGTTGTAAATGTTCCCTTGGTTGATGAGTTGATGGTGTCCTAGGAGAGGACAAGTTGCTGGTGCCCAAATGTGTGCAATAGCTCAAAGGGTAGATTGGTGGAGTTTTTGGGCAGCCATGTGTAAGGGTCTCCTAAGTGTGGGGATAACCTAACTAGGTGCGGATGCTACAAGGTGGACTTGGTCTCTTGTGTACTGTTGGAGGTTAGTATGAGAGTGGACCAAGTGTGGAAGTGATTGGGCACTTATGGTCTACTGGAGGGTAGTGTGTTAGTGTCCAAGTTGGATCCTGGTGAGCAACAACTTGATGGACAAAGGTAGTTATGAGAGAGGCAGTTGTTGAGCTCAAGGTTCTGATCAACCAGGAGCATTTTGTGGAGCCCAAGACTTGTGAGTGGAGGACTTCTACAGTAGATGATGGGTAGTTCTCCTAGCCCCGTGTTCATTTTGGGAAATGGACATATTGAAGTGATAGATGGCAACCCTCTGTGTCCTATGTTGGTCTTCTTCGAAGCAACGTAGGAAGACCATAGTGGGTTGATGTCCCTGAGTAGCTAAGGAGCAACAATGGGTAGATTGAGAGTTGTTCACAAGTGGAGCTGTGAACAACTCGACAGGAGTCTCGATGTGTTGATGCCTTGATGGAATAACGCACAACTAGAAAGCATATTGATAGCCAAGATTCAGTGGCCAGATGGACTTGGAGCATTGATAGAGGCAGGAGTTGTAGATTGGGAGCTGAAGGACCTAGTAGGTATAGGGTTACAACTGAGGGGAGTTGATAGGTTTGACTTCATCAACTAGATGTTCAGAGTATCTTGTTGAGGGCATGTTGACCACTATGTGTCAATGGCCATAACAGTACACCCCCTTTTTTCGCAAAAGGGATAGCGCTTGATCGATGTGTTCGTGCCATACAACTATCATCATCAGCTTCATTTCCAAGATGTTATGTAAACCCTTTCTGCATGTGTATAATGTAAATAATCTCAGCAGATTCATGTCGTGTATTTAATGGCCTAGGTAAACTTACTTTTTTGGTGATGATCTACATTCTTGGACGTTTTTATGTTTCATCGATCCATTCTGGGATGGTCGGCAGTGTTTTCCTTCAGTCTTATCCCAAAGCTGGAATGGATTTTGTCATTGGGATCTTAGGCGAGTCCTAGTGTTCTAGATCAAGTCTATGTAAAAGTGATTTGGGAATAATCCTAACTATTTGGTTAGGTTATTTTATTACAGATTTCTTGGTTTACTGAATTATATTTGTGTCATAGAAATGGGTAGTCTGTGAGGGTCTATTTCAAATGGGTTTTCCCCCTTGTGATGTAAAAATTATGAAAAACATGATGTAAAGTGTTTTTAGGGTTGGAAAAATAATTTTTTCCCTCATAGGTTAATTAACTAAATTTTCTAGCCAAAACATTAATTCAAATCCTAAGCCAGAAATTTAATTAATTCTAGGTCCTAGGTAAATTTAAATTCTCCAAAGGCAAAATTCGTGCATCCTTAAAAATTAAATTTTAAAAAGTCCCGGGACTAAGGTAAATTAATTATTTTGCCAAATTTTAAACCTTTGATCCCCGGGGGTTAAGTCAAAGTCAATTTTTTGTGGAAATTAACTCAGAAATTTTATTTTTGAGTTAATTAAAACACATTTAATGAAAATTTTTGAATTTCTCCAAATATTGAAATATTTCGATGGATGGGATTAAAAGAAATTTTAATCTTCATCAATGGTCGATATTGCTTTGACCAGGATCACTTGAACTAGCCATTGGAGAATTTATCTTTAAATAGGAAGACATTTGTCATTCAATCCATCTGGCATCTGAGTCGTGTGCTTAGCAAGAAGCTCTGGTGTAATTTTTTTATGGATAATAAATAAAGACTTTGGAGTTAAGTTTTGCTGGTGTTACTCTTCATGCAAATACTGTAATATGTATTGTTTTCATGCATAAATATTTCAGCCATTGATGATAGCTTCTGAAGAGTGATTTGAGTACATGTATCTTACTCAGTTGTTGGGGTTTGAATACTAATCTAAATTCTAAACGTAATAGCAGGTATCTCTATTTGTCTGAGTTTTATTATTATTTTCTTGCTCTATTTTTAATCATTGGATCGAGTTTCTCAAGGAAATCTTAATGTTAGATCCTCAGACGTTAGGGGAATTTTTCAGTTCGACCAGCCAACTCCCGATCCATGTTTTCTGAGGATCAGAGTGAAATTAATCCCGAGCTTATAATAAGATTTTTTGTTGCTGATGCACGAATGGTTTTGAGTTAACACCTCTTTAAATTAAAAATAAAAAATAAAAATAAAAAATTGTGTGGGAAATTGATAGATCTGGCTATTGAGAGCCTTAGATTATTAGATTTGGGAGCAGAGTTGGACTCATACTCCTTAGATCTAATAGATCTATCATTCCCATTCTTGTGCATAGATTTGTAAATTATTTTTGGTTTTCTGACTTGGGTTTTTCTGGGTTTTAGTTTTTTTATCATTGTACATATTGTTTGGGAGTTTTTTTGTTGTTGTGCAACTACGGATCTAAGGTGGAGATTTGTGTAGAGTCCAAATCTAGGCCCTAGAGGGTAAGATCTGGATTTCTAGGGCTTATCAACATAATTTTGCAAGGATATTATTCAATTTTATTACAATCTAGGGGTTTAAAATTCTTAGATCTGGAAATTTTCATGAGGGTTTCAAGGCTAAATATGACGCATAAAAAAATGTATTGATGTGGAATTCAATTTTCTAGGTTTATTTTGGGTTTCTTGAGGCTACCCTTGGCTACTGGGAAATGCTCCCTGGGTTCTTCCATTTACGCTTCTTATTGCAAAAATTTCAATTTTTTTTAAGTGAAGGCCCACAGCCTTTTGTTGCTGCTTGCATTCTCCATTAAATCTGCAAACCCCTCACGCTACCTGTCCGTGTCCTTTCAAGATGCTGCGTCCTCCTCTTGCTGCCCATCTGCTCCATGACTTCACCTTACCACTGCGTTTTCCTCCTTGTTTGCAAGAAAACACTTCTGTGCAAACCCACAACCTCTCCTCTTTGCCTGCATTTCTCACCCTGTTCGTAGCTCTCTCACAACCTTCCCCAAGCTCCCTCTTCCATTTGCTGCAGCAAACCCTCTTCGACCTGCATCATTGTTTCTCCTCTGTGTGAGCTTCATTTTCCTTGCATCCCTCGTCCACCTACAAACGTTGCTTCCTCCTCCAAGTTCACGCGTTCACCTCCCACTCCCTCTCTACCACTGCTCCATCTCCATTACCTCTCCCCTCCTTGACTTGCATTCACAAAAAAGCATTTGATTTTTTATTTCATCTTTATGTATGCATTAGGTTAGGTTAGGTCTTATTTTTATTTAGTTTAATTAGTTCATTTTTCATTTCATTTTAAATTTGTATATGCATTAGGGGTTTGGGTTTATGTAGCTTTCATTTTTTGAAATTCGACGTTGTCTTCATTTTTTTTATTTTCCATTTGGATTTGTTTTAATTTGATTTTCAACTTTTTTTTTTTTTAATTTTCTTTTTATTTTTGATTTGATTTTTGACTTTATGATTTTAAATTTTTTATTTTTTTCATAAAAAAAACATCAAAACATTAAAAAATCTAAAAAATTAAAAAATCTTGAAATCTAAAAAATAACAAATCTAAAATATATATTTTTTTGTCATTTTTGTGACTTGAGATTACTAGAATGAAAAAAAAAAAAAAAAAAAGAGGATTTGTGCTTTCACATTAATGTGGCTTATGGCCCATGAAAAATTTTAATTTATTAAAGTCCTTTTGATTTTATTATTGGTCACATTAAAGTTTAATTATTTCATTTGCTACATTAAAATTACCTCATGAGCTTAGCACATTAGAAATTTACCTAAGGGATAATTATAATTCTAATCTAAAGTTCCTTGGTGTCTTTTGTGTTAGGTGTAAGATTTTAAATTTTGTGGTAGTAATTTCTCTATTGTCAAATGTAACTATGTTTTAGAAATTATATTGGCTATAGGAGAAAGTTAACAAATTCTAGATTTGGCTTATTGAAGAAAACCATTTTTAATCTAGAATCATTGTTTAGCATCTAATTTTCATAAGTTTTCATGGGATTTAATTGCTAGATATATTGCAGTTTTGAGCATTCATACTTAATTGTTCATGATCGTCGCTTTGCCATATATATAAATTACTTGGGATATTTTGTTTTTGTTCAGTCTAGGGTTAATCAAATATTAAGGCACCGGTCTATAATCATTTCTATCATGTGGTTGTGTCTTGTGTTTAATCTATTCATCTCAATTGACAAAGATTTGTTCTAAATTCATCAGGTTGTCCATTTTCAAGTCTCCTAGAGCTTGTGTTTTCATAGGCTATCATCATTCATTCACCATAGGGACTGCCCTCCTTGAATTGTCTAGGAGAGATTCTAAACGGAGTAAGGATTAGAGTGATAGCCCTTACTCTGAGCATTGTTGTGGTGCCTAGACACTTTGTAAAACAACAAGGCAGCTTGGTTGTCGATGGACTGACACCAAGCCCTAGTTTTGTATCTTGTACTAGTGGATGTATGAGGTCCATTATCCCTTCTACGAGAGCCCTAAACTGTTGTATTATATGTTGTTTAATATAACAAAGTTGGGTTGAAAACTGTGAAGAGTTGTCTATACTCTGTGTATGTGTGATGTATTGTTGTTTATATTCAGCTGTGAAAAGTAGTATCATTGAGATTCTTCGCTTGGTAGAGTCAGAGATTTTAAGGTTCTATCCTAGATCTAAGATCGTGGAAATTCAACATCCCCTTGGCTTCCAGTACAACCAGTCATTAAAATAATCAGGTAAAAGAGCTTACAAATCATGGATAACAAGGTGGGCACTTCATAATGGCATGCCCTTCCGTAGTGGGCTTTGGCATGTACTAGTGTCTCCAAACTCCAAAGGGGTTAGCCAAGTACCTTATTAGGTGGTTTCAACCCTTAAAGGGGATAGTACGTCCAAGGTACATCCCTCTAATGGGGTGACAAGTGAAAAATAAGTGGAAGGGAACAGGGAATGAGAGGGGCAATCCTGGGCCACAAAGTGGGGCATGGGGGTAGCTAGATAAGGGGAAGCCCACACTTGGGTATGTAATATGTAGGATGGAGAAATCATGGTACATGAGGTGCCCCGATCTTGATTTTTCCACCCTTCTTTATATGCATATTGTCTTTTATTAATTTCTTTAATTAACTGCTCGATGCTCAATGGACAAGAGCATGATATGTAAGATATAGTAGTGATTACCCCCTTTTAAGTAGGGTGGTTCATTTCCCTCTAGGGGTTGGGACATTCGTGGGTTCGTGAATGATAAAGAGGCTCATATAGGGCCTATGGAACCAGGGTGATGACCATGAATTGGGGTAGAGCTCATGCATTGGCTTTTGCCCACCTGCCGATTATTTTGTCCCAACCATCTTTTTCATTTTGTGGTACAATTAAGTGTTAAATGTGGCCAATTATGCTTTTCAACTTTTCTTTTAATTTCTTCAACCTCCGGGGCATCATTCTAGGCCTGGCCCATGGTGGGGGCAAGGGGATAGGGAGGTTGGCCTTATGTGGACCCGAAATGGAAATGTGAACCTAGGTGGGAGAGAAGATGAATGGGGGTATAGTGAGTGGAAAGGTAGTGATATATGTGGGTAAAGGAGTGGGACCACACACCCAAAGTCAAGTTTCCCAAGTAGTACCACCCTAGAACCAAATGGTCAATAAAGGAGATCCCACGGGATTAAGATCCAAGGGTAACAACTAAAAGAGATCAAGGGGACAAGAGCACAAAATAAGCCCACTCTTTTTGCCAAATCCCCCCATCAATCCATACCTAGAATTATCCATGATAAGTAAACCTAATACTCAATTACTAAATGACAAGACATACCTTTAGATTCGAGAGGCCCATCTTCAAAAATACATTCAATACAGGTGGGTGAGGGACCACATGGATGGCTCAAATGGCAGAGAAATGGCACAACAAGCTAGTAGGAGGCATCAAGGGGTTGCTAGCTGCTTGCTGAGGCTCATCATGGAGAAAAATTGCTCCTGGAGATATCACCCACAAAGTGGTGGGTAACATATGGCTTCAACTGGGACGTGATCTCTCGAAGAAGTGGACGAGGTTGCTTGAACGGGATGTCATGAGAACTCCAACAATCTCTTGGTCATCGTAGACCTATTATCTACACATGTCAAAGATCAAGGCCACGGGGTAGCATATTTTTCATGGTGTCTAATGATCACCCATGCTTAATGTTAGCTCATAAACTAATAAAATATGCATTTTTTTTATTTATAATCTAATCTATCATGAGAAACATCATATGTGGTTAGTTCTAATGCAAAAATCATCATGCAATGCATCCTACCCTAACATGCATGTAGTAATGTTAATACTAAGTGTAATCATAAAGCCATTGCAACCAACATATCATCACATCAATATACATATCCCTACCAGTATGATTACTCATGTAGCAACCCCAAAATCGAATGTGGACATAGTCACATGGCGGATGAGGCAGGTGGGAGGCAGGAAAGCATGATCTCCATTTGAGGTAAAGGGAGGTCCTAGGAGAAAGAAAATTGGTCATTCGAGAGGTCCAGGGCTCCCCTACTAGGTACAAAATGGAGGAATGAATGATTACTCTCGAGAACTCCTCATCACAATCATTTCTTGTAATATCATGCTTTGAGGATGTCACATGGTTTGGATGAGAGGGGAACGAAGGGTGAGAGAAAGAAGGAATGAAACAAATAGGTCTCTCAATGTAATGGTCACAACGGGGATGGGAGGTCGTGGGGTAATCATAATTTGTAGGACGGGTCAAAGGGGATAAAGTATATTCAATGAAGGGTTCCTCCTTGACACTATATTCAGAAAAGTGAAAAGGGGCATTGTCACTCAAGGTGATACCAAAAGGAATGAGGGACTTACTTGAGGAAGACTCAAGGTGATGAAAAAGAGGTAAAGGCAAAGGGAGGGTGAAGTGTCATATTCAACAAGTTTTCCTTCCCCACAACCTAAAGGCTTAAGTGGTTTGAATACATAATCATAAGGTGGGTTGGTAGGAGCCTCGCTACTTTCCTCATTATAAATATTAAATATTGGGCCATCATTAAAAGGAGAGTTGAATATTGGGCTTCCAGTAAAAGGAGAGCCAACCACTTCCATCAAAGATTATCCTTCTTTATGCAGGGGAAAATAATAATTCTCCTTCCTAAGGGCATCGATGGGTATGTTATCGCAAGTAATGTCCAGGATAGAGGAAAAACCAATCTAAATCTTATCTTCCTTTTTAGTATCATAAATGGGAGCACAATCAAATTGTGGCCCAACAATCTCCCATTTTTCCTTTTCAGTGTGGAAATAATCTCCAAGGAGCTCACAGAGTCACCTTCCTCAAGGTTTTCAAAAGGAGAATCATCAGGAGTGATATCCTTGAGAAAGGTAAGGTCAGTCTCTTTACTTTCCATAACTTCATTTTCCTCAACATATGTGCTCTCAACATCATCCAGCCCATCTTGCAACCTCAACAAAGACTCATCTTCCTCAAAATCATCACATTCTTCACTATTTGTTTTGAATTGGTTAGGATTCCATTCATTCTCCTCTTTAGATAGGGAGGAATTCTCCTCCTTCATTCGCTCCCGAAGAATGATCTCCAAAGTATTTACTCCATGGTCTTGATAAAATGCCTCAAGAAGAAGGTCATTGGTAGGAATCCATTTATATTCACTCTTCATGTTACAAAGCCTTTCCGATTGCTCACAATAGTGGGAGAAAATCTCTTGGGAGTTATATGTGGCCATCAATTTCCTACAAGTCTTTTCATATTCCCTCATCCATTCTTGCAATGTCTAAGGGATCTCGGGGTTGAGATCTTCCTCATTATCCTTAGAGGACATGCTTTCCATTTCACGAGTCTCTCCTTTGGCACTGCCATTAAAGTATGCATCAAAATGCACTTCATCAAACATAAAACCATATTCAATAACTTCCTCCTCTTGAAGGGCCATATCTAACATTTGGGATATGTCTTCACGAGATTGGAAACTTGGCCCTTCATGTAACAAGAACTGCGTAGTCAACACTACAAGAGAGGGAATGCTTTTAGGTTTATATGGTTTGAGCCAATTAGTACTTGGGGTAATGGATAGGACAAACAATTCCATTTGGTCACAAGGTTGAGTTATATTTTTCTTTGAAAGTTATCTTATGAACCTTACCATGTGGTTGGTTACGGAACGCGGATCCCCATCGAACATTGGCATATTCTTCATAGATTTCAATCAAGGGAATCTTGGGGTCCCTATCATATCTATGGTAGGAAAATATGTGGTCAACATGTTGCTGGGCCCTTAATGACATGAGAGTTGCCAGGGTGAACGAAATGAAATTACCTTAACAAATGCTTGTGTCACCCTACAAGCATTGACTTTTGAGTTCAATGAATAACTAGGGCTTCGTTCTTGCAATGGAGTCGCCAAATGATATATCAATAATGTCGTATGGGAACAAAACATATGTTTTGATCCCCGACAACGATGCTACAGATGTTACCACTCAAACCAGTAGGGGACCAAAAAGGGGTTTCTAAGAGGGCAACTGCTAGGTTAAGGGCAATGGTGGAGGCTTAGCCCACTGTCAGCACAGCTAAGTCTCCCTGCTCTTTATGGACTTTCACTGATGGCAGGAGTCCTGATAGTGTAGGGATCACTTTTGAAGTATATGTTAATGGATAGGTGGAAAGCGACCCCGGAAACCCTTTCCTAAGGATGGAGTAAAGAATGGAACTTGCTTTCTCTTTAAGCAAGGGACTTGATCTTCCAAGGGTAAGGGATAAGGATTGGAGGGTTGAGGGAGGAGGAATACACTTATGGACAAGGTTCTTAATCCCTATAATCCTTGGGAAACTTGGATTCCCAAATGGTCCCCGACAAATAATTTTTATTGAGAAGTGGGAGCACACAGGGCGAAGTGGACCCAACCCAGGTTCGGGGATGGAATGCAGCAACCAATGACATTCCTATCCTGGACAAGGTGAAGGGAAAGGACCAAATAAGAATATTTACCTCAAAAGGTTGAATTCATCCCTTTGAGGTTTAACATTGGGGATGCCTAGGCAAAATTCGATCCTAGATCTAGGGCTTGGGATTCCTGGAGATTCCACTGTTAGAATTGCCTCAAATTTTGAGGAGAGGGAGGGGACCCACCAACGTAGTAGCCCGTAGGAGATCGAAGTTTTTACTTGGGTCAATTCCTAGGAAGTTGATGCCCTAGGTGACCTTTGAGGGTTAGACCTGGGAAAAAATAACAAAAGGTGAAAAAGGTTAAGGGGATGACCACCCTTTTTAGGGATCAGTGCTTAATTCACTTGGGGATATAGATTCAAGGATGATGATGAGTAAGAACTTGGTTTCTTGATCAAGGAAGCCCAAAAAGTCAGCTTCATCCAATGTTGAGAGAAAGAAAAAAAAGTGACCTTGAAGCATTTATACTTCAAGGAAAACGACGCAAGATTATTGAGATAAATAATATATAGGACATTTCATTCATATAACATTGGCCCATACATTAAATTAGCTAAAACATGCTCAATTCCACATTTCAATCATGCAACAACTAGCCCTAGTTTTAGCAGTATGCAACAACAAGAATAATAGCATCAAAATTTACTTACAGCGTTATACATTATATCCAACAAACATTTTTTTTACAAGAACAAGCTCCAAGACAAGATAAATAGCCCAAATCCATACGTCAAAATTCATCCATCTCCAAAAATATCCTCCAAGGAAAAAATGTGAAGTTCTCCATCATTAGAGAGATCCGAATTCAAGTGACGATACAAATGAATGTATCCAACATCAATATATAGCCTAGTAAGGAATTAGAATTAGCCTATGGGCCTACATTAGCCCCTAATGATAAAATAATATGCAAATAAAACCCCTATTGGTGACAAGCCCACCAAACTAGCTCACAAGTGTAAAAATAAGCCTGATAAGAGGACAAATAATAATATGTACATGTCGGGGGGCCTTCCAAAGGCCCAATAATATCTTGAAGTGCCATATTGAGGAATAAATTCCTTGGAATATAATGGAAAATGGGGTGGCCCCTTGTTCTCCAAGTAGTAGACTTTTGGTGCTCCCAGTGGGACTGAGGGCACAGAAATGACCCCATTTGTCTACATATGAGTCAGAGATGGATGTAGATCCTCTGTAAGGGTCGAAGTGATGGAATGAATGTTTCTATGACATCATACAAGTCTTGGGACACGACCAAGGGGGTGGGGCTCTTGTGGGGGCCTGTTGGGCATAATGTACCAAACTGTTGTGGCCACAACCACCACCATATCAAAACTTACCTTGGCCGCAATTTTGAATGGGTCCCCTAAAAGTTGGTCTTCTACCTCTCCAAATGATTTGCTCAGTCCCAGAGACTTTAACTCATTGCCAAGCCAAATTTTCAGTTCTTAATGGCCAAGACCCCCCTTTTTAATCCCTGTTGCACGGCCCATTCATCACCCAACCTAGCCCTCCATTCATTCCCTCTATCGGAACTTTTTCAGCCCTCAAAACCTTCTATCATATCATTATTCCCATCATAACTCTTTATAGCAGAAATACTTCGCAAAACATGCATAAATCCCTTTTTTGTGGCCTATCACAATTAACACTGCACACTGTTTCCTTTTGGCCCCGACGGCATTATCAACCCAAATTCATATATTTTGGGTTCGGAGCCATGTCGCAAATCGCTATCAGCCAAGCCTAAGGCTATTTATATAAAAGGCGCATATGTCTTCTGGACCCGACGACTGTATTAACCACGATGTATATTTTATCGGATTCACCTTCCTCGTTTGCTTATCGTAATCAGAAGTATCCATGGCGTGAACATAAAGCATAGTTCCATATGGTGGACCCGTTGGGGCTATAATTAACATAAAACATACAAAACAATAATAATATATTATATAATATATATAATATATAATATATATTTATAGTATATTAGGTCGGTCGACAAATAGCATATCACAATCGGCGAGGCACTAGCCTGTGCATATCGTAAAATTGCGAGATGGCGGACCTATCAATCTGATTAAACATAATATATATATACATACATATATATATATATATATATAATATTATATATATATATATATATATATATATATATATATATATATATTTTATCGGGTCTGCACCCCCCATTGCAAATCACTATCGGCGGGGTCTAGTGCTCATGCATAAGGTGCGACACCATATGCCGGACCCGCCAATAATTTTAGGCTTGGGCATATAAAACTTGAAGTCCGCCTGTACGGCCCAGATGGGGGTTTTCCCATGTTTCTTGTGTATTCAGTAAAATGCTATGGTCACAGTTTGTTTTAATGGAAAGTGCCATATGGCGGACCCGATAGGGTATAGGTTCTCGCCTATAGTATTTCAAGTCTGGGTTTTGGATTCTGCGCTATGTTTTGTGAGGATTTTCAATGTAAATCAGATTTACATTCATGGGATTTAATCAGTGCATAAATTAAAATGAAGGGGGGTTCTTTCATATCTGATGTTATAAACGCAAGATTATGTTTTGTAGGCATGTTTGCCATATGTCTCACAGTCATAGCTGATATGAATTATTTTGTAGGAATATTCGAGCAGAACCGATAATGGATAATGGTGAGTTGTATCAAGATGACACCTCTTCTCCATAGGTGTTAGCATTATGAAACACACTCTGCGAAAGAGAAGACGGATTTTCATAGTGCATAATGGAGGCACTCCTTCAGTTCAGTTGAAGCACTCATGACAACGCTAATCCATCAACATGTCATCACTACCAGATACATCACAAGGCATGCCAGATGTGGGATGATGAGCACACCATCTTCAATTTCCTTTAGGAAATGATAGAGAATAATAGCCACTCCACACAGGTGCTAAGAAATGATACGCAACCCTTCTTTATTCCAAAGGCATCTATTCACTTCCCCAGGAAAGAGAATGCTCCACCAAAGGTGACCTCAGCGTATCAGTAGTTTCACCAACCGTTCTCATCTGTATATACTGATCTGTGTAATGAAAAGAGGGGAAATGAAAGGTCATTAAATACGGAGGGTCATTCAGGGTTGCATAAGTATTACATCTGGATAGGAGAGGGGGGCTTTTTGTTTGGAGAAAAACAACTTTGATTTATTTTGAATAAAGAGCACTATTTGGTTCAAGAAGGAGCCTGTTGTTTCAAATTTGTTTCCATTTTCTCTGATATGTAGAGAATCCGTGTGTTGTTGCTGGCATAAAAACAAATGTGATTTGCTTTATGCATATTGATAACTAGTAGTTCATGGTTGTTCTTGGTTATTTGAATGTAATTCAATAGCATTGATAATTCATGAAAGGTTGTTGATTCGAGACTCCATTAAACATCAGTTGCAAGTGTTATTCATATGGAAAGGAATGTATACTCCTATAAAAGTAATTTCATTGCGATTAGGATTTAATACAACCTTGTTAGTAAGTGGACCAGTAATTGATTCATTTGGACTTGGAATTTATATATGATGTTTAACCTCCTTTTGTTTGCTCCTATAGGATAGGTTAGGATAGTTAGGACATAGAATAGAGTAGTTAGAAGTAGTTTAGATAGGATTTAATACATAGTGGTTAGCTATTTCATTTTGTTGATGTAATTGAAGCCTTCTTCCCAGAAGCAATATTTCAACTCATTTAATAGTTTACGGGGTCCCTTAAAACCCATTTGAACTAGCCATTCCAAACAAAAGCAGGTCTAATTGGGGCTTGCGATCAGGTTAGTTCCCTTTGTTTGTATAGCGAAATTTCGCCATGTCAACAAATTGGTGCTAGAAGGAGGGCATGAACCACCGTCCACATCATTTATAAATGTTTGCATGGACTCGAAAATATGAATGCATCGATCGTGAAGGTCGAAAAGACCCTTCCTCTCATTCAGAAAAACCTCATTTCGAAGAAGAGACACTCTGGGAGTATCTTATCACTCAGGAACAACTAGTCGGAATACTTACTCAGGCTTACGCTCGTTCCCTCTCTTAGCTCCCCATCTTTCACTCTTTACCTCCAACAACTAAAAGAAAGCCAAGGATCTGTTCCATAAATGAAGAGACATCTGCTGCCCCGTCTCTTGAAGATATTGTGCTTGAATCCTTGCAAAGTATTGACACTCACTAAGAGGAAATTCTTGAAGATCCACTCTTTGAAGGTAATCCCTGGCCTGATTTGGGAAGTTTTAATCAAGAAATCCTTGAAGAGACCTCCAACCAGAACATCCTTATCCACAATATGGCTAACCTTCCTCTTCCAGGTGGGAACTAGCTTCAAGCGAGTGGAAACCACCTCCCACCTCCTTTGGGAGCACTTCCTCCCTGGCTCGCTGAAGACGTTGTAGCAATACCCGAGCAGTAGCATCCCTTACCCAAGAATGCAGAAAGAGTAATACCTAAAGTTTACCCTACGAAGGGAGACACCACTGATAACCATATTCACTCCTTCTTCCTGGCCGTGCACATGCTGGGGGTGGACGATGAAGATATAGTATGTCGCCTATTCCCTTTTACCCTAATTGGTGCAGCGTCCACATGGTACTTTAGCGTGAGAACCGAATTGATCACCTCGTGGGCTGCCTTCCAACATGCCTTTTTAGGCAAGTATGGTGATGACAAAACCCGTGCGGCCTTAGTCTTAGAACTATCCCATTTGAAAATGGAAACCAAAGAAAAGGTTAAGGATTTTAACATCTGGTTCAACACCTTGTTCAACAAAATTTCGGCCACTGCTAGACCTACTGAGGAGATGCTCATGGAATTATACATCACTGTTCTCCCTGTCCCTACTATGATGTGGGTCAAAAGGAGTAATGCACAAACCTTATAGGGTGCTATCGATGAAGCAGTAAAAGTCGAGAATCAAATCCTTAGTCTCACAGCATGCCATCATACACTCAGAGAAAATAAATCCTCTCAAGTATCCAAGACGAATAATGGGAGTAATAACAAAGGGGATGAAACCAAAGAAAAGGATACCACATATGTAGAAGGTTTGCATCAGATCATTAAGAAGTTGAAAAATACAATCATCGATATGAAAAGGAATTCTGGAGACAGAATAAGCGGGAGTGGAGGAGAGTATAACAACAGAAAACCTTTCAAGCCTTTCTATCGTAAGAAGAGAGAAGGTGGTCATGGTACACTTGCACTACCCGCTCCACTCAATGAAGGGAATTTAAATACAAAAGAGCTGGCTCTTATCGGATCACTCCTTAACCAAGAAGAACCTATAATGGAGCTAGAACCAGAACAAGAAGATGAGGAAGAATACCAAGTAGAAGAGCCCCTGGAAGAAGAATCTCAAATCAACGTAATGTGGGATTTCTATACAAACGAGAACGATGATGACCACGGAGACATTATGGTAGAGATCCACACTAATGAAATCCACACACGAAGCAAGGGGCCACTTGCGGGTGTGATGAAGCTTGTAGATCAGACCAAGAAAGATGTCTGCCCTGTAAAGGTACCCGCTCCCAAAGTTCCTGTTGAGAAGATAGACCTAGTGGTCAGTCCAAGAATACCCCAGTGGCAAACTATCCAGAGAAATGCATCTCCCACCACAACGAAGGCGACTCAAAATGGTAAACTCCCACCTAAGAATGGAAAAACCAGTATGTTTACTCTTCCATATCCTATTTATAACATTGATTACAATATTGTGGATGATCTTAAGAAATCTAGGGCTAATATCACATACTTTGATTTACTAAAATTAATGCAGCAAAGAGATTTTCTCTTGAAAGCTATGAATGAGTGGAACTGCAAAACGCCCACCATCCTGAGCAACCAAACCCAAAAGTTAGTCTCTAGACCTGTTAGTACTCCCAATACAACCCAAAAGCCAGCAGCCATGGAAGCCACCCTATCAAAAATGAATCGAAACCCCCAAGATGTTAGTGCAGCCATGATAGGAAGGAAATCTAAATCCATGACTCCCCCTTTCCTTATCACATTCAAAATCTTCAACATGAATGTACATAATTACTTGGTAGACTCAAGTGCCTCATCCATTGGGATGCCTTATGCTGTTGCTAAAAGACTTCATGTGATACTTGAGAAAATTGGAACTCGAATCATGCAATTAGACAAGAAAAATGTGAAAGTAATTGGGGAATTGAAAGATGTATTGATTCAGATGACTGCAAAAACCACAATACACACAAGTCATTGATATAGTGGTAGTCGATATACCCGAGGCATATGGAATGCTACTTAGTAGGGATTGGTCAACAAAACTAAATAGATACTTCTCAACTGATTGGTCCCATCTCTTGCTGCCTTAGAAGGGGAAGGGTGATATGCTAAGAGTTGATCATGAAAGATACATGAAGTACATAGTGACAGAGCTAAATGGTCCCAATGAACCTGTAATGTTCACCAAATCTATCCTTGCGAATTATAGTTTCAATGTTTGTGCCACAGAAACCTGTTTTGGAGATTTCCATTCAAAAACAATTGAAGAAACTACAATAAACACATAATTGGAAGCTCTCCCCTGTAATCCAACTGAGTAACCACCTTGTAATATAGTAGATAATAGAACTAGTTTTGTAGGAAGTAATTCAATTGATATAGAACTAGAGTCTATATTTTGGACACTCTGTTTTGATGGCTCTAATTGCCTTGAAGGTGCAGGTGTTGGGAGTGTTCTCGTTGATCCACAAGGGAACCAACATCTGATGGCTAGCCGGTTGGAGTTCACGTGCACCAAAAAAACGGCAGAGTACGAAGGCTTGCTGCAGGGCCTGAAGAAAGCCATTGATATGAAGGTAAAAAATCATAAAGTTTTTGGTGACTCACAGATAATCATGGATCAGGTAAGGAAGAGGATACACTACAATTCGCCACACTTGGTAAGGTAGGTATATGAGGTATGGGGCTTAATTGACAATTTTGATTCTTTTAATATCACATACATACCTTGAGGGCAAAACCAAGATGCTAATATGATGGCTAGTATGGCTGCTAAACTTTTGCCTAATTTTAGATTGAAGAAGAATAAATGTTATGTTGAATTGATTTTCAGACTATATGTACCTAATAACATCTCAAACTGGCAGGTGTTCGAAGATAACGAGCAAATCCTTGAGTTCTTGCACTTCTAAAAGACGTTCAAGAATATAGTCATCGATGAAGAAGAACATGACAGGCTTATGAATGAGAGGGAAGGTGAGGAAAAGGATCAATTCGATACAATCCCCAAGGCAGTTGTCAAGATGGAGGACTTGTATGACCTGTATGATAAATTCAAGAAGCCAACTAATTGCAAAACACATAGCTCATCCATGAAGTACGAATCGGTCAACCTTGGGACCAAAGAAGACCCAAAAACTGTTAATTTGGGCTTGGGGTGCTCTCCACAAGAAAAGACCGCATTTGTCAAACTATTTAAAGAATACAAGGATGTCTTTGCATGGACATATGGAGAACTAAAAACCTTTGATACCAGCGTTATGCAGCATGTAATTCCTTTAGAAAAGGAGGCTAATCCCTACCAACAAAATCTTTGCAAGATGCATCCAAGCCTAGAACCATTGGTGAAAAAAGAATTAAACAAAATACTAGATGCTAAAATCATCTTTCCGGTTAGATACACCCACTGGGTAGCCAATTTTGTGCCAGTAAGGAAGAAAAATGGAGATATCAGGTTGTGTATCGATTTCAGATCCCTAAACAAAGCATCGCAAGAGGATAACTATCCTCTCCCCTCTATGGAACACATCCTTCAGTGCATTTCTGGGTCTGAAATGTTGTCCCTATTAGATGGGTTTTCAGGATATAATCAAGTGTTGGTATCTAGCGGGGATCAGCTGAAGACAAACTTCAACAATAAATGGGGCACCTAGACATATCATAAGATGCTTTTGGACTTATTAATGCGGGCGCCACATTCCAGAGAGCTATGGACATAGCTTTTTGAGGGTTGATTAACAAATTAGTGGTGGTTTACATGGATGACATCAATGTGTATTCATATCATAGAAGGGATCATATTTATCACCTGAGACAGATTTTCGAAAGATGCCGAAGGTATGGAATATAGTTGAATCCCAAGAAGAGTGTCTTTGCAGTCACAGAGGGGAAACTACTGGGTCATACCCTCTCTAAAGAAGGGATTGTTATTGACCCTGAAAGAATAGAGACTATCATGAGAATAAAACCCCCTGCAAATAAAAGAGCAATGCAATATTTCTTTGGGAAGATCAATTTCATTAGGAAATTTTTCTCAAGTTTCACCGAAATAGTACGCCCCATGTAGCTAATGATGAAGAAAGACATTGTATATAAGTGGAGCAATGAAGCCAAGAAAGCATTTCAACGAATCAAGGAAGCCATCGTTGAAGCTCCTGCATTGATCAACCCTGATTTAGGCAAGGAATTCTTCTTATACACTTTTGCTTCTGATGTTTCATATGTCGCAATACTCACCCAGAAAAATAATGAAGACAACAAATTCGTTATTTCTTATATGAGCTCTAATCTCCAAGGGGTAGAACTCAACTACCCAGACGCGGAGAAACAGGGCTTTGTGGTTTTCAAGGTCGTAAAACATTTCCGCCCTTATCTACTAAAGGCCAGGACCAAAGTAATCGTTCCCCATCCTGCTATAAGATCCCTCTTCGTGTAGAAGGAAATGGGTGAACAGAGAGGGAATTGGATAACCACCCTTCAAGAGTTCGACCTCGAGATTAAGCTGGCACAGATAGTTCGAAGGTAGGGACTTTGTAGGCTAGTAGCAGAAGCCTTGGCGGATAAAGAAGGGGCATCCGAAGAACCACAAACACAGAGCATGCAATATGCACAAATGAAATTCAAGGAAGGGCCCCTATGGATTAATGAAGCGTTGATGTATGAGTGAGAAACTTCGAAAGCCTTTATGGATCCTAAGTCATGGTACTATGACATACGCCTCTATCCAATACAGGGATCATGTCCTGAACACATGGATGCATCACAAAGGAGAGCACTCAGACTGAAATCTAATCAGTATCATTTTGCCAATATCATATTATACAGAAAAAATTATGATGGAATCTGGCTGAGGTGTTTGGAAATGGATGATGCCAACCATTTCTTGAAAGAAATGCATGACGGCCCAGAAGGTGGTCACTATGGCAGAGGGACCATTGCTCACAAAATATTAAGCGTCGGATATTATTGGCCCATAGTGTTTAGAGACTCGCATGCCTATGTTCACAAATACAAGGTGTGTTAAACCGCCGTAGGACGAGAAAGAAAGCCTACTATTCCCCTCAAGCCCGCTATAATTTATCGCCCATTCCAGCAATGAGGCCTAGATATCATAGGAGAGATCACTCCAAACTCCTCACAGCAGCATAAGTATATACTCACAGTGACCGACTACTTCACCAGATGGACCAAGGCCATCCCACTTTGGAAGGTAAACGAGGACGAGGTAATATCATTTATTGAGAAATTCATCATCAATAGGTATGGCATCCCTGACGCTCTCATATTTGATAATGCTTCTTACTTTTCATCACTCAAATTAACTGAAATTGCTATTGATAAATCAATTCACATCAGGTATGCATCAAACTATTACCCCCAGTGAAATGAAGTTGCAGAGTCCGCAAATGAAAACCTGTTACGTATAATCCGTAAATCTGTTGTTGACAACCAAAGGAACTGGCACAATGCTCGAACAAATGCCCTTTGGGCCGATAGGATCACCCCTAAAGTGGCCTTACGAAAATCCCCATACTTCCTCGTCTATGGATAGGAAGTCGTCCTACTTCCCAATGTTACCCTTCCCTCTTTACACCTCTCCCAAGCTTCAAGAGGAACCCCTTCAGCCGTACTTCAAGAAAGGATCAACCAACTGATGAGAATGGACGAGCTGAGAGATAAAGCCAGAAATAAATTCAGAAATCACCAAATGATTGTAAAAATATGGTTTGATCATTATCTGGCAGGAGATAAAGATTTCCAAGTAGGAGAGCTAGTCCTAAAATGGGACAAGTTGAGTGAGCCAAAAGGTAAACACTCGAAATTCCAAAACTTATGGCTGGGCCCATTTCAAGTTGTGGAAAAAATTGGTCAGGGAACTTACAGATTGAAAACTTTACAGGGAGAACCTGAAAAACTCTCTGTTAATGGCCAACATCTCAAAAGATACTTCCAGTAGCCACCACATGGTGGTTACCTCTTGAGTAGGTTAGGATTCATTTTATTTTGCTGTTAGATTAGTCACATTTCTGTCTGTTCCTTTCTTGTTTTTCTCCAAAGCTCATTTTCCTTCTGTTTTGAATTACAGTCCTTTTCAGCCAACTAATTTCAATCCTCCAGTCTCATTTCTTACCTTTTAAAGGGTGCACTCACTCACCACCCTTAGCCTTTACCTTCCTCATTGACTTGCTGGTGAGTCTGCTGATTCTAAATCCATAATTACCTTGCAAATCAAACAAATTTTCAATAGGCTCATAAGAACTTGAAAATAAGTGGTGGAATTCAAACCGAAACCACTCATTGGCATATGTTGGGAACCATGTGAGATCTGTTGATAACTTGGATATCTAAAGCATGTAGGGGCATCCTTATAAAACAAAAAATGTGTAACTACAGCTGCACTGGCTTGGAGGAATGCTGCATTTTAAAATCCCACTCAGACCTAGCCTATACTTGCTTGTAAGGTTTCCAGTCATTCTCCATTGGTCCATCCACCACACTAAGTTTTCCAATACCTATCATCTACAAGTAAACCTCCTTTCATGGGCTAAACTCACTGTCATATACCTGTGGCAAATCCAATTGTGCTCTAGTCCTTGTGCCTGAAACTAGAAGGACTTATTTAAAAAGAAAATGAAATGTCAGGTCCTTGTGCCAACCTGGAAAGACAGGTTGTTTGGGAAGCTAGTCAGAGTAGGGACTGATGCTAGGCTCAAAGTACTGGTTGATATAGCAACCCCAACCTTGCTTAAGTGGTTTAAAAATATGGCAAGATCCATGACTGCATCCCATTCAATCATATGAAAATGCAACACTGAAATTCTTATATAAAGTGTAGACAAACATATTTATATCAAGTTTTTTTAACAATAAAGAGCTGAGGTACACACCTAAATAGGTATGGATAGACAAGTGATGGTGCCAAAAGGATCTTTGAAAGTGGGAAACAGGTAGAGGGAGGTCAATTAGCTCCATAATACTGCCATTGGAGAATGCCTGTCAAAATCCCATCAGTAAGTAGAAGTTATTTGTCTCTCTCCACCTGAAGTAATTACTGTTGAAGTGGAACCCATGCTTGTCCATCTATGTAGTCTGTATTTCAAGTTTATCCTAATACCCTGATGTTCTATTTATCTAATGTTTATTTGGAAACAAAGACAACTGGTTCACCCAGCGGTTCGCCATTTGTTGTGGCCACAACCACCACCCTATCAAAACTTGCCTTGGTAGCAATTTTGAATGGGTCCCCTAAAAGTTGGTCTTCTACCTCTCTGAATGATCTGTTTAGTCCTAGAGACTTTAACTCGTTTCCAAGTTGTTAGCTTCCTGCTGCAGCAGGTTATTCATATTTCATGATTGACATTTTACAAGCTAAATATGTCGTACTTTGCATGCTGCAATGCTCCATATTTTCTTAATAGTATCCAAACGAAGAAGGCTACTTCAAGTTCATTCAATTGCCTTCCAAATTTTGTAAAGTTTTCCCGGTATCGCCAATTTTTCAGGGGAGGTCCAAACAACTTAATCTTGGTCTCCCTAGGTTTAAATTTCCTGTTTTAGAATGTAGAGAATGCAAATCTATCCAAACAGCTTAATCTTGGTAGATTCTTAGATAGGTAGAGAAGCAGAGGAGCCCAACATCTTAATCTGGGCCCTTGGAAGAAATAAGGGTAGTATGTAGATAAGAAAGCATCAAAAGAAAAATGAATGATGGGTTTGCAAGTCTAAGTGCACCCAAATCAAAAGAAGAAAAAAAGCTAGGTAAGTAGGCTGGGTAGGTAGTTCTGAGGTTGCTGAATCCTAATTGTTGATCAGTTCCAGAATTTCAGGTGTCATCTCATTCAGGACACAATCAGTAAGAAATTCTATGCGAGAAGCTCAAAAGAGGTATAACTAACTCCCCTTCTCTGCTTTCCCCAATCATTAACTAACTTCCCCAAAAGAGGTCAAGATCTGCTTGACACCTTAAATTCCATCATTTTCATAACACCAGCTTGAGTAAAGATCTGCTTTACTCAAAGTTGTTCCATACTTTCTCTAAAGCATGGTTCTACCCCCCTTATAACAGCCTAAGCTCTCCTGAACTTAGCGCTTCCTTACCACCTCCATATTAACCACTAACATTATTATTTAGCTCCCTATATTTTCCCATCCCCCTACTAATATTATGCAAATCATCCCCTATATACATATCCCTCCCCCTGGTTGAAAAATAACCATGAGCACCCCTGGGAATTGCTCAGTTTACCTGAAACATTAGCAAGAACCCTTGACCTTCAAACCATCTCCCAGATACAATGGACTCCTTCCAGAGTATAAAATCCCTCTTAGGTAATCGGATCCCTTCCGAAACCTCAAAATGCCCTTTGCACCCACCTACTTGCTCTTTCCTCCCAAACCCTACACTCCGCAGAACCTTAAATCCAGATCGCATCGCAAGATCGCACTTTCCTATCCATGCAAGTTATGACCCATCCGTCACCACCCGACGCGATATCGCGATATCGGCGGTCAGCGGTCGCAAGCGCCAACTGCCCAACTCAAGCACCCTCCTTTCCCCGCCGATGCGATATTGCGATCGCATAGGAGCTAGTTCATCGCATTACCTCCAGTATCAGCACCTCACCATGTCATTCTATACCAGGGACTCACCACAGCTGACATCATCCTCCGTACAGCCGACGTCATGTTGACGTCAGCAGCTAGAAAGCCAAAACTTCGCGCAGGAAGAAAAATCGCACTTCGGAGCTCCAGAACAAGAAAAAGAGGCAATTTTCGATGCGCGATTAGCATGAAGCGCTAATGATGCATCGCTATGGGAAATAGGCCATTTCGAGGAATCTTCGGGGAATCTTTTGATTTCTTAGCCCCTTGTGCGCCGAAAAGCCCGAAAATCGCCCGATCGTGCCAAAGTGATCCGGTTTAAAGACAACAGCAAATCAATGACAGAGTTTAAAGTTTATCAAATCAAATCGTCAGGCATCAAGCATGTTAAAGAGTATTAGTCAACAACGGAAACCATCAATGTAGCGGCAAAGAGTATCAGTGAAAATCTTGAGTAGCGGCCTGAAGCAGGAGAACAGTTAATACCTTCCAGCAGATTCATAGAAAGAGGGCGAAGCCACTTGAAGCCCTCAAATCATAATTATTGCAAATTTAACTCACACCAGAGCAGAACTGTAGTTCCCAAAGCACAATCATTCCAGCAGCACCGCATCTAGCCCCCAAGGGCCACATTGTCACCTTTTCTGATTCAGCTGCCCCTAGCGCAGCCAAAAAGATTTACTTGCATTTAATTCCAGCGACACTTAGATTTTTAAAGTGTCTTCTAGCAGACCTGTTTAGGTCAGTTGTAATGATGTCTTTTCGATATTTTGCTTATAAATACCACCCTGAACAATGTTGTGAGGGGTTGGTTGGTTGGTAGTAGTAGTTGGTCAGTCTCTTTTCCAGCATTTTCTCCGAGCAGAGACTCGCACTGTAACTGTCATAATTTCCATAATTAAAGATTGTTGAAAGCATGGATTGCGAAACTACTTGATGTTCTCTCTTGGCCAATGAATGATTATGGAATTCTTGTGCTTCTACATGATCCAATAAGTGTTTCTCTCCTCTGTTTACTTTTATGTTTTTACCACCGTTTCGCCTTCTAAATTACAGGAAAAAAGAATAGCTTAAGATTTTTTTCATTACACCTTAAGTTCAATTTCTGTATTTCTCGATGTTTTCTTTAGAAATAGCTATGAGCATGTATACTTAAATGATCTTGTTTACACTGTTTATTTCACATATGAATGCATGTTTAGGAATTCTTAATTGCTCCTAGATCCCATTCATCCATTTCTCCTCTTTTTTCAGCATGATGAAATGATTCTCCTTTGCCTTTCATCCCTGATTTTCCTACCATACTTTCAGCTGATTGATAATTGTATCCTGTGTGGCTATCCCGCTCCGTATCCCCTTGTGACCAAGAAAACGCAAGAAAGCCTCAATCCGTGACTCCATGCCCAATGGTTCGAAACTTATCACACCTTACCTTGCCTCTTTTTTCGAGAATCCTACCTTCCATCCAATCACAAACAACACTCCCTTGAAGCCAGAAAGCTAGCCTAAAATCATCAACAAAAGTTGAATCATATAAAGAGAGCCCTCTCTGATTGCAGGTGGGCTAGAACTTGCAATCCAAGATTGGTTTGTGGTTACCTCGGTCGTATCCCTATTAGGAGCCTAGGGACAACCTGAGTGATAACATAATGGCGACTCCGCTGGGGACCTCCTCAGATAAATTCATTAAACCAGTCTGCAGCTCTACAGAGGAAGAAACCAATTTGTGAAAGCCTTGGTCGACCTGTACCTGTGTACTCCACTGGGGATTCAAGCACTTTGTTCATTTATATAAACCCCACTGGAGAAAGTGCTCCTGTTCTTCAGAGTTTGTCAAGCTTAGTTCTGGTCTTTGATGGTGGACAAAGATCAGGCACTTCCAAGTCTAGGCACCACCTGGCGACTCCACTTCAATTTCAATCAAAGGCTCCACTGAGGAACGAACCAACTTTACAGCCAAGTACTCCATGTCCCCAAGTATTAACAGTGAGAGAGAATGACCGAGTTCTGGGAGGATCTTCCATTTGATGAAGCTTTAGATGAACGCAGAGAAATTTTATCAGAGTTTGAGCTTAATGAAGAATTTTTCAGAGCAGTATTGCCAAAAATACCAGGGGGCCAGAATAAACTTTTCCTTGAGTTAGTTGTTGAAAAATATGAGAATGAAATTGAACTCTTGGAAGCTCATATACAATTGTATAATTTCCGCGACCCTAGAGAATTTTACCAAAATCTTCCTCCCCCAGTCCACAGGAAAATAGTGCTATCTCCTGAATTACAGTTTGAGTATGATCTGGGTTTCAAGGCTAAGACAGAAGGACTAGCTGCTAGGCTCATTACTGAAGATGCAACTACTCCATCTGACCAAGAAGACCCGGAATCATGCCGAAGTCTCGCTTCTCCAACTCAGGAGGAAATACTGTTACCTGCTGACTTACAGATTCTGTATGATTCTATTTTTAAGACAAAGACAGAAGGACTAGCTGCTAGGCTTACTACCGAAGATGCAACTACTCCATCTGACCAAGAAGACCTAGAATCATGCCAAAGTCTTCCTTCCCCAACTCAGGAGGAAATACTGCTACCTGCTGACTTACAAACTCTGTATGATTCTATTGTCAAGACAGAGACAGAAGGGTTAGCTACCAGGCTTACCACCGAGGACGCAGCCGCTCCATCTGATCAAGAAGACCCAGAGGAAGTTCTCTCACATGATGATTTTATTGATCCTATTGCAGACTACATGGAACTTCTGCTTGACCCAATTTCTTTAGCATGCTTTCTCAATTAAGACCAAATACATCAACATCAACTGTTATATGCCACAACTTTGATTATGAGGGCATATACCCGAATGATGCTTTTACGTTCAGAGACCATCAGTCAGCAAGTTCATCTTGTTTCTCAGTTGCTTAAGTGGCTGCATTGGTTGTTTGATCTCACCTAACGGAAAAGTAAATGTTGGTTAGGGTAGGTAGGTAGGAGAAATAAGGCAGCCGGAGAAAACAATTTTACAGAAGACATCCAACTAAAGACCAAGGCATTCTGACCTGCTGTTCTTGACTTCTCACAAGGAGAAGCTATCCCCAAGTGGAGCCACTGTTATCTTCCTGCTGCAGCAGGTTATTCATATTTCATGATTGACATTTTACAGGCTAAATATGTCGTACTTTTCATGCTGCAATGCCCCATATTTGCTTAACAGTCTCCAAACGAAGAAGGCTACTTCAATTTCATTCAATTGCCTTCCAAATTTTGTAAAGTTTTCCCGGTATCGCCAATTTTTCAGTTAAAGGGAGGTCCAGACAACTTAATCTTGGTCTCCCTAGGTTTAAATTTCCTGTTTTAGAATGTAGAAAATGCAAATCTGTCCAAACAGCTTAATCTTGGCAGATTCTTAAATAGGTAGAGAAGCAGAGGAGCCCAACAGCTTAATCTGGGCCCTTGGAAGAAATAAGGGTAGTATGTAGATAGGAAAGCATCAAAAGAAAAATGAATGATGGGTTTGCAAGTCTAAGTGCACCCAAATCAAAAGAAGAAAAAATGCTAGGTAAGTAGGTTGGGTAGGTAGTTCTGAGGTTGCTGAATCCTAATTGCTGATCAGTTCCAGACTTTCAGGTGTCATCTCATTCAGGACACAATCAACAATAAATTCTATGCGAGAAGCTCAAAAGAGGTATAACTAACTCCCCTTCTCTGCTTTCCCCAATCATTAAATAACTTCCCCAAAAGAGGTCAAGATCTGCTTGACACCTTAAATTCCATCATTTTCATAACACCAGCTTGAGTAAAGATCTGCTTTACTCAAAGTTGTTCCATACTTTCTCTAAAGCATGGTTCTACCCCCCTTATAACAGCCTAAGCTCTCCTGAACTTAGCGCTTTCTTACCACCTCCATATTAACCACTAACATTATTATTTAGCTCCCTATATTTTCCCATCCCCCTACTAATATTATGCAAATCATCCCCTATATACATATCCCTCCCCCTAGTTGAAAAATAACCATGAGAACCCTCGAAAATTGCTCAGTTTACCTGAAACATTAGCAAGAACCCTTGACCTTCAAACCATCTCCCAGATACAATGGACTCCTTCCAGAGTATAAAATCCCTCTCAGGTAATCGGATCCCTTCCGAAACCTCAAAATGCCCTTCACACCCACCTACTTGCTCTTTCCTCCCAAACCCTACACTCCGCAGAACCTTAAAGCCAGATCGCATCGCAAGATCGCACTTTCCTATCCATGCAAGTTATGATCCATCCATCACCACCCGACGCGATATTGGCGGTCGGCGGTCGCAAGCGCCAAATGCCCAACTCAAGCACCCTCCGTTCCCCGTCGATGCGATATTGCAATCGCATAGGAGCTAGTTCATCGCATTACCTCTAGTATCAGCACCTCACCATGTCATTCTGTACCAGGGACCCACCACAGCTGACATCATCTGCCATACAGCCGACGTCATGCTGACGTCAGCAGCTAGAAAGCCGAAACTTCGCGCAGGAAGAAAAATCGCACTTCGGAGCTCCAGAAAAAGAAACAGAGGCAGTTTCTGATTCGCGATTAGCGCATTGCTACGGGAAATAGGCCATTTCGAGGAATATTCGGGGAATCTTTTGATTTCTTAGCCGCTTGTGTGCCGAAAAGGCCGAAAATCGCCCGAATGTGCCAAAGTGATCCGGTTTAAAGACAACCGCAGATCAATGACAGAGTTTAAAGTGTATCAGATCAAATCGCCAGGCATCAAGCGTGTCAAAGAGTATCAGTCGACGGCGGAAACCATCAATGTAGCGGCAAAGAGTATCAGTGAAAATCTTGAGCAGTGACCCGAAGCAGGAGAACAGTTAATACCTTCTAGCAGATTCATAGAAAGAGGGCGAAGCCACTTGAAGCCCTCAAATCATAATTATTGCACATTTAACTCACACCAGAGTAGAACTGCAGTTCCCAAAGCACAATCATTCCAGCAGCACCGCATCTAGCCCCCAAGGGCCACATTGTCACCTTTTCTGATTCAGCTGCCCCTAGCGCAGCCAAAAAGATTTACTTGCATTTAATTCCAACGACACTTAGATTTTTGAAGAGTCTTCTAGCAAACCTATTTAGATCAGTTGTAATGATGTCTTTTCAATATTTTGCTTATAGATACCACCCTGAACAATGTTGTGAGGGGTTGGTTGGTTGGTAGTAGTAGTTGGTCAGTCTCTTTTCCAGCATTTTCTCCGAGCAGAGACTCGCACTGTAACTGTCATAATTTCCATAATCAAAGATTGCTGCAAGCATGGATTGCGAAACTACTTGATGTTCTCTCTTGGCCAAGGAATGATTATGGAATTCTTGTGCTTCTACATGATCCAATAAGTGTTTCTCTCCTCTGTTTACTTTTATGTTTTTACCACCGTTCTGCCTTCTAAATTATAGGAAAAACGAATAGCTTAAGATTTGTTTCATTACACCTTAAGTTCAATTTCTGTATTTCTCGGTGTTTTCTTTAGAAATAGCTATGAGCATGTATACTTAGATGATCTTGTTTACACTATTTCTTTCACATATGAATGCATGTTTAGGAATTCTTAATTTCTCCTAGATCCCATTCATCCATTTCTCCTCTTTTTTCAGCATGATGAAATGATTGTCCTTTGCCTTTCATCCCTAATTTTCCTACCATAATTTCAGCTGATTGATAATTGTATCCTGTGTAGCTATCCCGCTCTGTATCCCCTTGTAACGAATAAAATGCAAGAAAGCCTCAATCCGTGACTCCATGCCCAATGGTTCGAAAATTATCACACCTTACCTTGCCTCTTTATTCGAGAATCCTACCTTCCATCCAATCACAAACAACACTCCCTTGAAGCCAGAAAGCTAGCCTAAAATCATCAACAAAAGTTGAATCATAAAGAGAGAGCCCTCTCCGATTGCAGGTGGGCTAGAGCCTGCAATCCAAAGATTGGTTTGTGGTTACCTCGGCCGTATCCCTATAAGGAGCCTAAGGACAACCTGAGTGATAACACGAGTCAAATTTTCAGTTATTAATGGTCAAGATCCCCCTTTATAATCCCTGTTGCACAATCCATTCATCACCTAGCCTAGCCCTCCATTCATTCCCTCCATTGGTACCTTTTCAGCCCTCAAAACCTTCTATCACATCATTATTCCCATCATAAATTGTTATAGCAGAAATACTTCGCAAAACATGCATAAATCCCTTTTTTGTGGCCTATCACAATTAACACTGTGCACTATTTCCTTTCGTACCTGACAACATTATCAACCCGAATTCATAAATTTCAAGTCTGGAGCCATGTGGCAAATCACTATCAGCCAAGTCCAAGGCTATATATATAAAAGGCACATATGTCTTTCAGACCTTCACCATGATGTATATTTTATCAGGTCCACCTTCCTTGATCGCTTATTGCAATCAGCAGTGTCCACGACATGAACATAAAGTGTAGTCTAATATGGCAGACCCGCTCGGGCTATTAAATACACACACACACACACACACACACACACACACACACACACACACATATATAGATATATTATCGGGTCTGCCCCTCCCCCATCGCAAATCACTATCAGCGGGGTCTAGCACTCATGCATAAGGTGCGACACCATACGTTGGACCCGCCGATAATTTTAGGCTTGGGCATATAAAATTTGAAGTCCAGCTGTACGGCCTGGACACGAGTTTTCCCGTGTTTCTTGTGTATTTGGTAAAATGCTATGGTCACGGTTTTTTTTTATGGAAAGTACCATATGGCAGACTCGATAGGGTATAGGTTCCCACCTATAGTATTTCAAGTCTAGGTTTTGGATTTCGCTTTGTGTTTTGTGAGGATTTTCAATGTAAATCGAATTTACATTCACGGGACTTAATTAGTGCATAAATTAAAAGGAAGTCGAGATTCTTTCATATTTGATGTTATAAATGCAAGATTCATTTTTTGTAGGCATGTTTGCCATATGTCTCATAGTCACAGGTGATATGAATTATTTTGTAGGAAAATTTGAGCAGACCTGGTAATGGATAAAGGTGAGTTGTATCAAGATGACACCTCTGCTCCACTAGTGTCAGCATTGCGAAATACACTCTGTGAAAGGGAAGATAGACTGCCATAGTGCATAATGGAGGCACTCCTTTAGTTATGGAAGTACTCATGACAACGCTAATCCATCAACATGTCATCATTGCCAGATACATCACAAAGCATGCCAGATGTGGGATGATGAGTGCAGTATCTTCAGTTTCCTTCAGGAAATGACAAAGAATGATAGCCACTACACACAGGTGCTAAGAAATGATATGCAGTCCTTCTCTGTTCGAAAGGCATCTATTCATTTCACCAGGGAAGAGAACGCTCCACCAAAGGTGACCTCGGCGTATCGGCAGTTTCACCGACCGTTCTCATCTGTATATGTTGATCTATGTAATGAAAAGAGGGGAAATGGAAGCTCATGAAAGATGGAGGGTCATTCAGGGTTGCATAAGTGTTACCTCTGGATATTAGAGGGGGGCTTTTTTTTCGGAGAAAAACAACTTTGATTTATTGTGAATAAAGAGCACTATTTGGTTCAAGAAGAAGCTTTTTGTTTCAAATTTGTTTCCCTTTTCTCTGATATGTAGAGAATCAGTGTGTTGTTGCTGGCATAAAAACAAATGTGATTTTCTTTATTCATATTGATAACTAGCAATTCATGGTTGTTCTTGGTTATTTGAATGTAATTCAATAGCATTGATAATTCATGAAAGGTTGATGATTCCAGACTCTGTTAAACATCAGTTGCAAGTGTTATTAGTATGGATAGGAATGTATATTCCTGTATAAGTAATTTCATTGCGATTAGGCTTTAATACAACCTTGTTCTTAAGTGGACCAGTAATTGATTCATTTGGACTTGGGATTTATATATGATGTTTAACCTCCTTTGTTTTGCTCCTACAAGATAGGTTAAGATAGTTAGGACATAGACTAGATTAGTTAGAAGTAGTTTAGATAGGATTTTATACATAGTCATTAGCTGTTTCATTTTGTTGATGTAATTGAAGCCTTCTTCCCAGAAGCAATATTTCAACTCATTTAACAGTTTACGGGGTCCCTTAAAACCTGTTGGAACTAGCCATTCCAAAAGAAAGCAGGTCTAATTGGGGCTTGCGATCAGGTTAGTTCGCTTTGTTGGTATAGAGAAATTTCACCATGTCAACACAAACATATCACCATCATCCCAAAAGTGGATCGCTAGTAGTCTCTGAGCATCCATGAAGATTGGTGGAGTGTTGTCTGCTGCTGTGGAGGCCCATGGCTCTCTATGCACACCCTACATGTGCCAATGTATACCTCTGGGGTTTAGGATCCCATATAGGGAGACCTAACCCAAATGGAAACCACCTGTAATCCTGAATAAGATCCAATGCATTCGCTAGGATTCCAGTACAACCAGTCATTAAAATAATCAGGTAAAAGAGCTTACAAATCATGGATAACAAAGTAGGCACTTCATAATGGCATGCCCTTCTGAAGTGGGCTTTGGCATGTAGTAGTGTTTCCAAGCTCCAAAGGGGGTTAGCCAAGTACCTTATTAGGTGGTTTCAACCCTTAAAGGGGATAGTATGTCCAAGGTACATCCCTCTAATGCAGGTGGAAAGTGGCAAATAAGTGGAATAGAATAGGGAACGAGAGGGGAAATCCTAAGCCACATAGTGGGGCATAGGGGTAGCTAGATAAGGGGAAACCCACACCTAGGCATGTAATGTGTGGGAGGAGAAATTGTGGTACATGAGGTGCCTCGACCTTGATTTTTGTACCTTTCTTTATATTCCTTTTGTATTTTTTATGAATTTCTTTAATTAACTTCTCGAGGGTCAAAGGACAAGAGCATGATATGTTAGCTAGGGTGGTTTATTAGCCTCCAGTATGATGGCCATGAATTGGGGTAGAGATCATGCATTGGCTTTTGCCCATGTGCTGATTATTTTGTCCCGACCATATTTTGCATTTTGTGGTACAATTTCTTGTTAAATGTGGCCAATTATGCTTTTCACATTTTCTTTTGATTGCTTCAACCTTTGGGGCATCATTCTAGGCTTGACACAAGGTGGGGGCAAGGCGATAGGGAGGTTGTCCCTATGTGAACCCAAAATGGAATTGTGGACCCAGGTGGTAGAGAAGATGAATGGGAGTATAGTGACTGGAAAGGGAGTGATATATGTGAGTAAAGGAGTGGGACCACACACCCAAAGTCGGGGTTTCCCAAGTAGTACCACCCTAGAACCAAATGGTCAATAAAGAAAATCCCACGGGACTAACATCCAAGGGTAACAACCAAAAAAGATCAAGGGAACAAGAGCACAAACTAAGCCCACTCTTTATGCCAAATAGCCCCATCAATCCATACCCAGAAGTATCCATGGTAAGTAAACCTAATACTCAATTACCAAATGACAAGACATACCTTTAGATTTGGGAGGTCTGCCTTCAAACATATGATCAATACAGGTGGGTGAGGGACCACATGGCTAGCTCAAGTGGCAGAAAAATGACACAACGAGCTAGTAGGAGGCATCAAGGGGCTACTGGCTACTGGATGAGGTTCATCATGGAAAAAAAATTCTCCTAGGGATATCACCCACAGAGTGGTGGGTAACAAGGTGAAGGAGGAAAACGATAGTGAAGAAAGAGGAATCTAAGGAACCTCTAGGAGTTGGTTAAAGGATCGTATAAGTAAGGCCTTATAAGGAAAAAAGCTTACTATCTTCAAGGGTAATGTCTAGACACAATAAAGTGAGAGAAGAAATTAGAAGGAGCATCCAATTACACTGCTTGGCAAAAGAGGATAGATCTCATCCTTGAAAAGAATAGCGTCTTGGATCTGGTAAAAGGAAAAGTGAAGAATTCTACAAAATCAAGAAGTCTAAAGGGTCAAGAAAGAAGGGACAAGGATCAAGCAAACTTTGCCAAAAAAATTTCACCATTGAAGAACATGATGGAAGGACCCAAAGTCAAGGACCTATTTTCTAGGAACTCTTAGGGACTCTATCCCTTGCATATCCTTCTACTCTAAGTATCCCTCAAGCTTGGAGGGAGCCCTTATCAACTTCCAAAGATAAGTATCTTATTACCTTTTCATATTTTTTTTAGTTTTTCTTACTTTTCTAAGTTTGTTGGCATTAAATACTAATCACATTTATATTCATATTTTCCTTGTTTAGGAATGACTTGCTGAATACTCAAGGAACATGGAAGAAGGCTTCACAAGACAAAGCATTGGAATTACAAGGTTTGTTAAGAAGCAAAGGTATGTCTTAAACTATAATTTTTTGTTCTCTTCATGATATTCATTCTTGATAAACTATTACTAACATCTTTGTGTCTAGCTCTCTTGAATCATAATGATTCTTGATTAGGTGATTCATCATTACATAAATTTGCCCTCTTCATATCTTTGATTAGTCTTGTAATGTTGTACATACTTTTGCTTTCCGCAAAGCCTTTTCCATATTAAGAATTAAAAAATGTAAATAGTGTATGTCCTAAAAGAATAATCAAAGGACAAAAGGAAAGAAAAAAGGATCAAAAAAGTAAAAAATAAGAACCCCAAAAAGAGATAAAATAGATCATGAAAGTGTTCAAATTCAAATTCCACTCTTTTTGCTTTACTTTGTAAAATAATATTATGTGCATCTTGTAAAAAATGTCATAATCCATGATGGTCAAATAGCTTAATCTTGACTCATTCATGCTTTAAATTTCATGTTGATAGATAGAGAATAAAGACCTAGCCAAACTGTTTAACCTTGGAAGATCAGTAGTTAGGTAGAGAATAAGAATGAGCTCATCAGTTTAATCTGAGCCATTGGAAGTTAAAAGGTTAGAATTAGATAGTTTTATTATCAAAAGAATAAGAAATGAAGGGTGAGCAAGCTCAAATTCACCCAATAAATGAAGACAAAACGTTAGGGTAAATAATGGGTAGGTAGAAGAAATGTTGCAAATGCACAAGGTTGCTAAGTCAAAAGCAAATTTATCATGCTTAATCCTATGTTTCATGTGCAGGAGGAATTGTGAAAAAGAAAGGACATTCACCAAGGCTTGTTTACTAATTTCCCCTCATTTCACTACACCCCCACATACTTATTTGCTAATTTCCCCATTATCCCTTCATTACTTTTAAATACCTTTCCCCCTCATTTTCACCTATACCCCATTGTTTCACACATTTCCCTATCTATTACACTTCAAAAATCATTCTCCCCTCCCAAAACCCTTTTCCCTAGTGTGAAACCCATTCCCCATTACAAATATCACCTTCCCCCCTATTAATTTCCCTTTTCCCCTTAAAAAACCCACAAAACCCTTTATCCTAAGCTTTCCTAAATTCCCGCTTTATAACTCCCCCACGTTATAAATTCCCCGACACCCTTTTTAACCCACCAACCCTTGGTGTAGTTAAAAAACCCCGTCATATAACCCATTGTCCCACCTTTATTAACCAATTGATTATATTAAAAATCCCGACATTATTTGTTAATTAATTACAATTCTTTGTAATTAAACCCTAGGCCCCATCAACCACTTTCCCGACTTCATCCATGCAACTCAGTTGCACGATATCCCTCTGATCTCCCACCCCCAAATCCAACGGAACACAACCATATCATGTAGATTCATTGTTCGATAGTTAACGACCTGAGAGCATGCAAGATTCGTGGTTTTGGTTGGGCATTGTTCTGCTACGTGGCGGCACTAGGTTATATCCCGTGCTCATGAAAAATATCGCCCGCCATCTAAAAATGGAGTGATATCGCACAAAAATAGCTCCACGCCTAAACTGAAAACTTCCCACTGTTCATTGAATAAAATTCTGCGCCAAAATGTAATCGTTATCAGTTAAAAGGCCGAAAATGCCCCAAATCGCTCTTTTCGCTCGTTTTTCACTGCAAACCACTGTAAACCAATTGTGACACCCAAAACCTTTGAGCGACCAATTTAGCCACCTATTGCCCCAGAAGACATTGTGGACACCAAATTGAAGTAATAAATATCTAGTCCAAGCCTTAGTACCCTTTGCAGCTACCACAGAATCCCATTTGCACACCAAATTGCCAATTTCTAGGTATACTTGGAAAGACCAGAACGACCCTGTGAATTTGAAAAATGCACAATAATTATTGAATGGTTAATTAATTAAATTAACTAAAAAACCTTCCTGAATTGAAGAGAAACCTACTATACATCCTAAACCCTTTTTTACAGACTATAATTACCTCTCCCATTGTTCCAGAGCTTCTAAACCTCATTCCTGAAATCACTGAAAGCATAATTCAATTCATTAAACCCAAGTATGGCTTCCCAAACCTCTCTAGATGTTAAACCTCTCTGAACCCCTCACCTAGATATTGACCACCTTGCATTAGCAGATATAGATTTTCAAATTAAAGATACTGCTTCCCTTGCCTACCTATTAAAACTCCACTGCTGGAGTAAAGACAAGTTTTAAAACTAGAATGATGACATCCACCTTTGGGAGTCCAATTTCCCCAAGTACTTGTTCCCAGAAGTACACCCATTCCCAGAAATCATCCACTTCTGCCAAGCTTGCTAGATTCCCAGTCAAAGATCCATAGTCACCCCTAACCAACATGTTTTATTCACCATAACGGTAGAATCCATTAATCAACTGCTGCAAATCCAACTAAGCCCAAATGATACCCCACTTTCAATTGAAGGCTTACTTGACCTTTATACCAAGTTAGACCTTCCCAGGATAGCCCAAAATTTTCAAACTGTCACCATAGAGGAGTGTCATACTCCAACAGATAGTCCTCCATATGCTACCACCATTTTTTTCTAGAGAGGCAGGCAAATCATAACCATGCTCTCCTGCATTTTAGGGTACACCATAGATGAACATGTGGATTTGGTTGTCTTGGATTTCATTTTTATATTTTTCCTAGGCAAGCCACTTGGTATAATTTATAACTATGCTCAGTTCATAGTAGACATAATTCATGAACAATTCATCATACTGCCAAATGAGAGTATTCAAGTACTCTTTAGTTTTGTTTCACATGATCCTATACTATCAATCAGACAAGTTTCCAATCAACATTCAAAATTTAGACACCAAAGGCAATCCAAGATCAGTCATCTATTGGACACCATTGATCCAAATGTATTCCACTGTATTTACTTACAAAGACTTCATTGATTCATTTGTGCATCCTGTTATAAACATGCTAGCCAGTTAGGATCAGTCAGGAAATTAAAATGGTTTTACAGTTGGCAAAGAACAATAAAGTGGGAGACTAGTATCTATACTAGGACCACATAGAGATCAGGATTTATGGATGCCAACTAGCTCCCTACAAACTTCCCAAATACGTCCCCATGAGGATATTTGCATTAGAGTACTTTAGGCAGATTATAAACTCTGATGAAGTTAATTTCTTGTTAGCCAAGAAGAAGAGTCAATTTAAAATGAAAAACCAATTGGGCCCCTTTATTTGTAATAATAGGGAAGCTGGACCAGAGGCCGATAAGATTCTACAAGAGACGAATTTAAAGAATAGTTTTATGTCGCAATATGACCCTCATGGAGTCATAAATAAACTAAGGCTCAAAGTAAAATTGGATCCTTTCATACATCATCCCAGGCAAGACATTGAGAGATTTGCCAACCAGTCTAAATGGTTGGAAAACACTTTGTTAAATATGGAAAATACTGTAGTAGATGTGGAGAATACATTAATAGATGTTGAAAATCAGATTGATACTAGTTCCTTTCTGCAGATTCCAGCCCTAGGAGAACAAATGAATATTCCTCCTATTTTGCAGACTCCATCTAATGAAGACAGAAATGCAAAGAGAACCAAGGAAGAAGGTTCTAGTTTAGCCATGGAAATCACATATGAACAATTTGATATCAGTTACAGGAAGAGGCCCAAGCTTAATCCTATAACTGAACAAGAAGACACCATTGGAATAATGGAAATCACTGACACTGATACAATGGTGGGAAGGAGCAAAGGCCCAACAGCTTCAGGAGAAACACACCAGCCTTCTACATCAAACACTCAACTTATTGAGAAACAACTCAACATTGAAGTCTCTTCATCCACCGAGCCTGTGGATAAAGAGAAATATATTAAAGAAAGGTACAAGGAAATTAAGTTGAGGAATGAGACATTGAAGGTTGAGACTTATGCCTAGTACTTTAAACAAACACCTGCAAATCAAAATAGGTTAATGTCATCCTTTGACATTAAGACTGGGAAGATGCAAATGACATTCATGCAACCTATAGTCCAACATCCAAGATCATCAGTAGACTATAAGAAAACAAATTTTGAAGTTTTGGCTAGGGACGTTCACCCCATTGACCAAATTGAGTTCCATAAGCAGGTAGGTGAGATGTTCTATTCCACCATGACAAATAAAGCTATGGTTGTGCACAAACTTCAAGGTTTGTTGGATAATATCACTACACAGTACAAATTGGAAAAGGCCTCCTCATAGGCCAACGACAATAGATTCAAGTCATTGTAAGACTTGGTGGTTGAGCTTGGACATGATCCCAATGATGTCAAGGCTACCGAGAAATTAATAAAAAATAAGAATGAGGATATTGTTGCTCTCAAAAAACAATTGAAGCTACCTCATTCAGAACACCCACAAACAAAAGAGATCTCAGAAAGCCAAAGACAACAAGAGGAGATCATAGACCTCATTCTCAAACTAAATGATCAATTGAAGGAAATGGAGAAAGAGTTGGACAACTTAATACAACTTAAACAGGCCAGCCTTGAGACTGCCACTGCCACTGCCATTCCAACAGTCACTACAACAATACCATCCACCTTGGTAGCTTCATTGGCTCCTACAGCTCCACTCGCTGCAACACTTCCAGCTGCAATAACATCTATATCAGGAACAGGTTCGACAACAGCGGCAACTCAACCAAGTGATGAGGCTAGAAAATTGGTCAAAGCAATGGAGGACATGTCCATTCAGACCTCTACGATAAATGGACTCAAAGAACAGTTAAGGAGTCTGGAGGATGAGAAGAAAATTGCACAGATTATGCACAAGGATGAAGTTCAGAAGTTAACCAGGTTGACTGAAAGAATGAAGAGCTTGGAAAAAGAATTTACATTAAAGGAGCCACTTGACCAAGATAAAGAACAGTTATGGGCCAATATCATTAACTCTGTCAATGGTATTTGGCCATCCATTCAAGTCATCTTTGAACATAATGATTGACTTAAAGAGGCTACAAAAGTAATACAAAGAGTTAAGGATGAACTGGGAGACATGCTAGAAGAAGCCACCAGATTAATCCACTTCTTTAACTCTAAAAACAAATATGAATTGCAGGAGCTGGACATAGCTGACAGGATTGGCACAATACTAGAAGTCAAAAAGGGGCTCACCAAGAGGAATTTAATGATGAACCTTGAGGACAAATGCCACACCATGCAGCTGGCTATAGATAGGTTCATGGTAAAGTTTGATGTTTTAAGGAAAAAAGGTTTACCAAATCCCTTGGAGATAAATGACAAATTGATGCCACAAGAAGTCTACAACAGGAGAATCAGATAGGTGGCAAGAGATCAAGCGAACAATTCATCTATGAAGGGGATGCCTATAGGAAAGGTTTTGTATCAAACATTTGAGAACCTATTTTACCTCTAGCATGAGGTAAAACACCTTTTTGTGAACAGACCCACTTTTGCCAAGTACACAGAAGCAGATGAAATTTACAGGAGGATGGTAAATATTCAATTACTAGATGCATACACATGGTAAACGTTAAATGACCTACTGTAAAAATACATAGTAAAAGTAAAAAAAACACAGTGAAGGAAAAATAACAAATCAGCCAGATGAAAGAGTATCATGTGAAAGTGTATTAGTTGAGAAAGGCAAAGTAAAAATAACAGCTAGCGTGAAGTCCAACAACAACGCAGAGAATAAACAACAAAATATCAAAGCATAAAGACAACAAAACCAAATAAACAAGGGTAGCATACAACAGTTGAACATATGTCTCTATCTTCTTCAATGAAGATATTACTTTTTCCTAGATTAATTCCCAAGATAGTTTGGGATATTTTGTAAATTATTTTTGTATAAATACTTCATAATTCGAAGTATTGAAGGTGGATTGCTAGACATTTGTAGAGTTGTATTAATTTGAAACCTAATGGTTCATTGTATCATTTTTTCAAGTCAATAGACTGGACTGAGTAATAAAGAGATTGCATTACAGGATTCATGCATTGAGCTACTTCAGTGAAGTATTTTCTTTTGTCAAATTGTTATTTCCTTGTGTATTTCACAAACTTGCATTTATCTAAATTGAATGAATTAATTGGAAATTTCTTTCAGAATTTGTTTAAGTACACTTTGTCTTGAACAGTTAATCATTTTAATGTTTCCTTCTGATATCCGGATTTGAGAACCCTTAATTGCTCTCCCATCCCAGTTGACCTCTTTCAATTCCTTCATAATCTGGCCTAAGGAACCCTTAATTTCTCCTTGGATCCGATTGAAAGCCACATCACCATCTAGCCTTAAGATCTGAAATTACTCAGCTACCTTGCCCTATAGACACTATTTTTACGACTTGATCCAATCCTATTTGCTTGACACTTGACCCCATAGCCCAATGGTCAAATACATCCCTCTATCCATCTAAGTTAGTGATCCCACCGCCAAAGCCAAATCAAAACCCAACAATGATAACTAGCCTAAGATCAAATAACTAAAACAAATTTAAACCATAAAGAGAGAGCCCTCTCTGAGAATTAGGAAAGCTATACCCTAATCTCCAAAGTAGGTTTGTGGTTACCTCTATCATTTCTTTAATAACAACTCTAGAGAAAATTTGGAGTGATAACATATTGGAAACCATACTGGGGACTCGATCCTCAATGTAATAAAACTTTAAGTAAATCTTAAATCTTATATGTTTCCCCTTAAGGTATTTTTAGAGTTGTTGAAAAATTTTCATTAAACAATTAAAAATCAAAATTCTGGCTTCCAAGAGAACACACTATACTAGGGCCAATCTAGATCCAAACCCTACTACAATAGTTGATGACCTTGATAGAATTTTAAGAAAATAAGAAAAGGTAGAAACTCAAGGAAGTAGTAGTCAGTTCGTTAAAGCAAATTCACTCCCCAAAGAATTATCAAGTTTAGAGGATATTCAGTTTGATCTATCATTTGAGCTTTCTTTATTTAGAACCAAATCAGAAAATTCAATTCATGAAACAATAATTGACCCTAATTTCATTCAATTCATTGAGTAAAAAAAAGGTTCCTATACATCCAGATTTAGATCAACATGTGTTGGATACTTTTGACAAACTAGAATCTTTAACCTCAACCTTGATAAGCCATATAGACGATGCCTAAATTCAACAATCGGTTGAATTAGTTGCCCTCACTACTGCTGCCTTTGAAATTTCTACAGAATCTTCAAATATTGAAAATACAACTTCATTTACTTCCACCTCACCTATAATATCCACCACAGTTCATTCCCCTAAACCATTCATTCCTCAGCTTCCTTTCCAACTAGACACCTCAACTTCATCTAGTTCATCTCCAACCATCTCAAGTCCTTCTTCAATCACCACTAATTTGCCCCCTCGTCAAACCAAAATTTTAGCTATGGAAGATAGATATGCACCTTTGGTTTTACCAGCAAACTCCATGCCATGCCCCAAGATTACCAAAGCAAAATCTTTCTTTTTGATGCTACTGGTTAACAACATGTGAATAAAGTGACTCACTATTATGAGTTGCATGAAATTGATGAGTCTGATGTACAAATGATGTTGTTTGCCCAAACATTAACAAGGGATGTTAAGAAATGGTTCAAAGGTTTACTTGCTAATCATATTGCAAATTTCGTTGCTTTTCATACGTCGTTTATTGATATATGGGAAAGAAAGAAAAACCCTCTGCAAATATTATTTGAATACTATAACATTAGAAGAGCTCCTAATGAATCAGTTCGGGATTATTATACTAGGTTCAATAGCATCTACAATGCAATCCCTACTAATATTAAACCTCCACCAGACCTAGCATTGATCAAATTCCCTGATGGTTTTGACACTAACATGTCATACCAATTAAGGGAAAGAAACCCTAAAACATTGGAACAAATGCAAAGTAATGTTGTTAGTGTAGAAGTCAATTTATTAGCTAAGAAAGCTAGAATGAGAAATGAAAAAAGAGTTGTCATTAAAGAGGAAACTTCCCCTTTAGATGGTAAAATAGATAGTTTAGCTAAGAGTGTAGAAATAATAATGGATAGATTAGAAAACATGGAAAGAAAATCTCAATGGGAAAATCAACAAACACCCCCAATAAGAAACCCCAACTTTAGGAAGAGTCCTAACACTGGGAAAAATGCTATACTAGATCAACATATTAGACCTCCTTTCCAGGAAAACTATGTTGAGGGTTCACAAAACCATAAAGAAGAGGAGGATACCCAGATAAATCTATTAGGGATAAAAAACGAAGATGTTTTTCTTACTCAAGAAGAACAAGAAATGTACATGTTACAACAATTGAAATCAGAATCTAGGGAATCCTTTCACTACAAAAAAGGCTATGAATCTGCTATTTATGAAGTCCAAAAATAGTATAGCCTTAGAAGCAAAAAGAATAATGAAATTTCCACTAAGAAATTAGTCCAAACCAAAACTAAAAATATAATAGAAGCTCCTGTGACCAAAGTGCTACAAATTCTCCCTAGAGGAACTTAGGAGCCTTCTAGCCAAAAAATTGTAGATATAACTTCAACTGAAACTCAAACTCAAACTATTACTCAAGCCATTCCAATTAATAGAAATCAAAACAAAACCATTGAGACACAAACTGAATTGCCAAGTGCTGAAAAAGAGCATAAAACTACACAAACCACAATTGCTAAGGAATATTTCATACAATCAAGAAAAACTCAATTGCCATTTAACATAAAGACTAAGATAGCCAAATTAAAAATATCAGTCCCTTTGACCGAGCTAGTGAAAAATGAATCATACAGAACACAAACCATCGAAACACTAAACATAGGTGAAGGAGAAGATGCTGTAAACCTTAATGATGATCAATCTGAGTTTTTGTTTGGTCTAGAAGTAAATGGAAAACATCAACAAGGGAGTATCCCTCCGTTCTATATTAGCTTAAATCTTCATGATAAAATCCTACATAATTCTATGCTAGATTCAAGGGCATCCCATAACTTAATGCCTAAAGCAATCATGGAGAGATTAAACTTAGATATCACCAAACCAAACAAGGATATCTTCTCCTTTGATTCTAGCCAAGTTAAATGCCTTGGCTTGATTAAAGATTTGTGTGTAACTTTAGTCCAGTGCCCAACAAAGAGTATTTTCATGGACATAGTAGTTGCTTATATCCCACCCAAGTATGGAATGCTATTATCTCACTCATGGGGAGCAAAATTATAGGGATCTCTACAATTAGACATGTCATATGCCACCATATCTGTGTTTGGTCAACAAAGAAAAGTTTACAGAGAAACATTGATGAAGTACATGGTAAGTAGTTCAGAAAAACCACAAAATTACCCCATATACTCCATGCATTCTAATATGGAATCATTCATCTTGTATAATTCAGACAATGACAAAAATGAAATCATAGTCATAGAAGAAAAATACAAAGCACCTGATAGTGAAAACATTTTTCAGGAGTCTCTATAGCATTTGGATTTTTATGGATCTATAAATAGATTAGGAGCAGGTGCAGAAGTTTGTATTCACAACATGGAGAATAATCATTCTGAAGGTCGTGCCTTTATATTAAACTTTAAATGCACAAACAACATGGCAGAATATGAAGCTTTAATCTTAGGACTGCAAAAGGTTAGAAAATTGGGAGCCAAGGGAGTTTCTATCATGGGAGACCCAGAATTGATTATAAAACAAATCAGGGGTGAATACCCTGTGAATAGTCCCAGACTTAGCCAATACAGAGAGAATATCCTAGATTTGATTAAGGACCTTCTTGAAACTGATTTTGCTGCTATTCCTAGGAAATAGAATATGCAAGCTCATAGTCTAGCCACTTTTTCTAGTGCCTGCAAATTTTCTTTTCAGTCCAACCACAAGTAGACTGCAGAGGTGAGACATAGGCCTGTTATACTTGACAATTTGAAATATTGGCAGATTTTTACACAAGATTCTCAAATTTATGATTTCATGAATGCTGAAGGAGAGTTTCAAAATTGTAATATAGATACAAATTGTACAATAGATGATAACATATATAGTGATATAGATATAAGTGCTTTAGATGTAGGTAAACCCCCTAGTTTCATTAAAGTAGAAATAGACAACTTAGAAAAGGTAAAAATAGAAGAAATAATGAATGATGATCCTGAAATTTTAAACCTCAAAGATAATGTTTTGCACAAGGGATTAGTCCCATTAGAATATTTATTTGATTCAAATGATGTATCTAGGAAACCAAAAATGGAGCCTCTAAGGTCAGACATAGAAGAATGTAACATAGGAACTGAAGAAAAGCCCAAGCTTATCAAAATATCCAAAGCATTACCTCCAAATGAAAAATTGAAATATGAAAGCTTATTCAAAGAGTTTCAAGATGTCTTTTCCTGGAGTTATGAAGACCTTAAGTCTTATGATACCAGCATAATTCAACATAAGATACCCATCAAAGAAGATCATAAACCCTTTAAACAGAAGCTTAGGAGAATTGATCTAGTTTTTATGTCACTGATTGAAAAAGCAGTGAAAAGGATGTATTATGCCCAAATCATAGCACCAATGAGATATTTAGATTGGGTCTCTAATTTGGTCACTACTAGGAAGAAAAAATGAGAAATCGGACTCTGTGATGATTTAAAGAACTTGAACAAAGTGTCATTAAAAGATAACTACCCTCTCCCTAAAATGGACGACATTATCTAGAAGGTAGTAGGCTCATCCATAATTTCACTGCTTGATGGATTTTCTGGATACAACCAAATCTTAGTTCAACTAGAGGATCAAGAAAAGACTGCATTTACCACCCCCTGGGGTACTTTCATGTACTTGAAAATTCCTTTTGGAATGATGAATGCAGGAGCAACATTCCAAAGAGTTATGGACATAGATTTTTCAAAAGAAATCCATGAATTTCTTGTTGTTTACAAAGATGACATCACAATGTTTTCAAAATAAGATAATGAACATCTACATCACCTAAGAAGAGTTTTCATCAAATGTAGAAAATTTGGTATTTCCTTAAATCCCCAAAAGACACTCTTTCGTCTAGAAGAAGGTAAACTCTTGGGACACATAATATCCAAAGATGGAATTAGAATAGATCCAACTATATAGAGGCAATATTGACCATCACTCATCCTAGAAACATCAAGGAATTATAGTCATTCTTAGGCAAAATAAATTTCCTTAGGAGATTCATTTCTAACTTAGCGAAATTAATTAGAGAACTAAATAACATGTTAAAGAAAGATTCAGCACTTAAGTGGACAATAGAGGTTAAAAAGTATTTTGAGGCAATCAAAGAAGCCCTTACTGAAACACCAGTCCTCATAAGTCCTGATTTCAAAAAATATTTTATAATTTTTCTTTTGCTTCAGAACATACTATTGAAGTAGTGTTGTTACAAAAGAATGATCAAGGTTATGAGAAACCTATTCCATTTTTTAGCAAATCTTTGAGAGATACTACACTAAAGTACAACATAATGGAAAAAAAAGCACTTGCTATAGTGAAAGCTATTAAATATTTCAGAGTATACATCTTGTATTCACACATCATTGCTTATGTTCCAAAGTCAGTAGTAAAGGACATTCTAACACAGGATGGGCCTGAAGGAAAGAAAGACAAATGGGTTTCCACTATTTTGGAATATGACATAGAAATAAAGCCTACAAAACTTATCAAAGGCCAAGGTTTAGCTAAACTCATGGTTGAATCAAACTGTCAGGCCTTAGATATAAATTTCATTGGTGCCCTAGATGATCATGAAGAGATGATGACTCCACATATCAGTGAAGATTTCATATATTCACCCTGGTATGTAGATATTATATTTGTTTTACTAAACTTACAAGCTTCTCCCGGTTTATCTATAACTAAAATTAGATTTTTGAAAATGAAATCAATGAAATATTATATCATAGATAATGCTTTATTTTGGAAAGATAATGGTGGAATTCTATTAAATTGTTTACTAAAAGATGAAGATGACAAAGTTATGTAGGAATTTCATGCAAGAGATTGTGGAGGACACCTATATTGAAAAACAACCACTAATAAGATTTTAAGGGTAGGTTTTTACTGGCTCACCCTTTTTGCAGATGTCAAGAAACATGTGACCTCCTGTCACAAGTGCCAAATATTTTAGGGCAAAAGGAAGCTCTTACCATTACCTCTCAAACCCATCTCCACAGAAATGCCTTTTCAACAATGGGGTTTAGACTTCATTGGGGAAATTCACCCATCCTCCTCAGCCCAACATAAATGGATTTTGACAGCCACTGATTAATTTACTAAATGGATAGAATCCGTCCCTTCTAGATAAGCCACAAACTCTGTCATCATCTCGTTCCTCGAGAACAATATCCTTTCAAGATTTGGATGCCCCCAAAATCTTATTACTGATAATGTAGCTACTTTTAAATCCAAGAGAATGGTAGACTTTTGTAACAAATATCACACTACCCTTGGCCATTCCACTTCCTATTACCCTCAAGATAATGGACTTGCATAATCCTCAAACAAAAGCCTTGTTAATATCATCAAGAAACTGCTAGAAGACAACAAGAATACCCGGAATAAAAATTTGGTTAATGCCTTATGGGCAGATAGACTAACTACCAAAAATTTCATTGGTACATCTCCTTACCAACTAGTATATGGAATGGATGTTGTTTTTCCATCCTCTTTAGGAGTACCAGTGATGAAAATAATTCAAGAGTTGCTAGTAGAACCAAATGATATCCAAAGAAGGATAAATCAGACAATACACTTGCAACACACTAGAGAAGAAGTCTATGTCAAATCAGAAGTAATCCAGGATAAAATCAAAAATATTTTTGACAAGAAAACCAAAGCTGATGATTTTTAGATAGGTGACAAAGTACTCAAATTGGATTCTAGAAGATAAGAGAAGGGAAAACATGGCAAATTTGATTTCCTATGGCAAGGCCCTTACACCATTTATGCTTACAGAGGTAACAATGCCTTTTTCTTGAGACAGTTAGATGGAACAAATCTACCAGGAGGACCAGTCAATGGTAGAATGATGAAGCATTACTTATCCACATATTAATAGTAGTTCATTTCACTTTGCTCATTGTATATAACATTGCAGAGTTTGGATTGGATTGGATGGTAATATTTTAAAGTTGAAGCCCGGAGAGAATGCCCTGAGCTTTGAAAGATGAACCTTCATATGTATGAATAAAGCATAATCCAAAAGAGAAGTTACAAGGTAACTACAGTCACAGTTTCAAAGGCTACTAATCTTAAAATTTCTTGACATTTCACCAGGAAATGCCGTCCCCATGTGGAGCCATTATTAGGCTCATATAATAGTAGGATTCATAATTTTGAATTAGTTGTGGTTAGTCTTGTCGTATTGTACATATTTTTGCTTTCTGCAAAATGTTTTCCATATTAAAAATTAAAAAATGTAAAAAAGGTATGTCACGAAAGAATAATCAAAGGAAAAAAAGAAAGAAAAAATGACAAAAAAAAAGTAAAAAATACAAACCCCGAAAAGAGATAAAATAGATCATGAAAGTGTGCAAATTCAAATTCCACTCCTTTTTCTTTACTTTTTAAAATAAGATTGTGTGCAACTTGTCAAAAATGGCACAATCCATGATGGTCAAATAGCTTAATCTTAACTCATTCATGCTTTAAATTTCATGTTGATAGATAGAGAATAAAGACCCGGCCAAATTGTTTAACCTTGGAAAATCAATAGTTAGGTAGAGAATGAATGAGCTCATTAGTTTAATCTGAGCCATTGGAAGTTATAACGTTAGAATTAGATAGTTTTCTTATCAAAAGAAAAAGAAATGAAGGGTGGGCAAGCTCAAATCCACCCAATAATTGAAGAGAAAATGTTAGGGTAAATAATGGGTAGGTAGAAGAAATGTTGCAAATGCACAAGGTTGCTAAGTCAAAAGCACATTTATCATGCTTAATCCTATGTTTCATGTGCAGGAGGAATTGTGAAAAAGAAAGGACATTCAACAAGGCTTGTTTACTAATTTTCCCCCATTTCACTACACCCCCACATACTTATTTTCTAATTTCCCCATTATCCCTTCATTACTTTTAAATACCTCTCCCCCTCATTTTGACCTTTAACCCTTGGTTTCACACGTTTCCCTAGCTATTACCCTTCAAAAATCATTCCCCCTTCCTAAAACCCTTTTCCCTGGTGTGAAACCCATTTTCCATTACAAATATCACCTTCCCCCCTTATTAATTTCCCTTTTCCCCTTAAAAACCCCATAAAACCCTTTATCCTAATTTTTCCCAAAGTCCCGCTTTATAACTCCCCCATGTTATAAATTCCTGACACCCTTTTTAACCCACCAACCCTTGGTGCAGTTAAAAAACCCTGCCATATAACCCATGGTCCCACCTTTATTAACCAATTGATTATATTAAAAATCCCAACATTATTGGTTTATTAATTACAATTATTTATAATTAAACCTCGAGCCTCGCCAACCACTTTCCCAACTCCATTCATGCAACTCAATTGCGCGATATCCCTCCAATCTCCCACCCCTAGATCCAATGATGCACAACCATATCGTGCGGATTCATTTTCTGATAATTAATAGCCCAAGAGCACACAAGATTCACGGTTTTGGCTGGGCACTATTCTGCTACGTGGCGACACCAGGTTATATCATGTTCTCGCAAAAAATACCACCCGCCATCCAAAAGTGGAGAAATATCACACAAAACCACCTCCCTGCCTAAACCGAAAACTGCTCACTGTTCATTCAATAAAATTATGTGCCAAAATGTAACTGTTATTGGTTAGAAGACTGAAAAAGCCCCAAATTTCTCTTTTCGCTCGTTTTTCACTGCAAACCGATGTAAACTAATTGTGACACCCAGAATCTCTAAGAAACCAATTCAGCCACCTATTTCCACCTGAAGACACTGTAGACACCAAATTGAAGTAAAAAATATCTAGTTCAAACCTCAGTACCCTCTACAGCTACCACAGAACCCCGTCTGCACACCTAATCGCCAATTTCCAGGTATTCTTGGAAAAACCAGAATGACCCTGTGAATTTAAAAAACACACAGTAATTGTTGAATGGCTAATTAATTAAATTAACTAAAAACCCTTTGTGAATTGAAGAGAAACCTACTGTACATCATAAATCCTTTTTTACATACTGTAATTACCTCTCCCACTGTTCTAGATCTTCTAAACCTCACTCTTGAAATCACTAAAAGCATAATTCAATTCATTAAACCCAAGTATGGCTTCCCAAACCTCTCTGGATGTTAGACCTTTGCAAAACCCTCACTTGGATATTGACCACCTTGCATTAGCAGATAGAGATATTTCAAATTAAAGATACTACTTCCCCTGCCTACCTATTAAAACTCCACTACTGGAGTAAAGACGAGTTTTAAAACTAGAATAATGACATCCACCTTTGGGAGTCCAATTTGCCCAAGTACTTGTTCCCAGAAGTACACCCATTCCCAGAAATCATCCACTTCTGCCAAGCTTGCTAGATTCCTAGTCAAAGAGCCATAGTCACCCCTGACCAACAAGTTTTATTCACCATCACTGTAGAATCCATTAATCAAATGTCGCAAATCCAACTAGGCCCAAATGAGACCCCACTTTCAGTTGAAGGCTTACTTGACCTTTATACCAAGTTAGACCTTCCGAGGATAGCCCATGTTTTTCAAACTTTCATCGTAGAGGAGTGTCATACTCCCACAGATAGCCTTCTATATGGTGCCACCATTTTTCTGAGAGAGGCAGACAAATCATAGCCATTCTCTCCTGCATTTTAGGGTAGACCATAGATGAACATGTGGATGAGGTTGTACTAAATTTCCTTTCTATATTTTGCCCAGGCAAGCCTCCTGCTATAATTTATAACTATGCTCAGTTCATAGCAGATAGAATTCATGAATAATCCATCAGACTACAAAATGAGAGAGTATTCAAGTACTATTCAGTTTTGTTTCACATGTTCCTATACTATCAATCACACAAGTTTCCAATCAACATTCAAAAGTTAGACACCAAAGGCAATCCAAGATCAGTCATCTATTGGACACCATTGATCCAAATGTATTCCACTGTATTTACTTACAAAGACTTCATTGATTAATTTGTACATCTTGTTATAAACATGCTAACCAGTAGCTATCAGCCCAGGATCAGTGAGGAAATTAAAAGGGTTTTACAATTGTCAAAGAACTGTAAAGTGGGCGACTGGAATCTATACCAAGACCACACAGAGATCAGGATATATGGATGCCAATTAGCTCCCTACAAACTACCAAAATACCTCCCCATGAAGATATTTGCATTAGAGTACTTTAGGTAGATTATAAACTCTAAGGAAGTTAATTTCCTGTCAGCCAAGAAGAAGACTCATTTTAAAATGAAAAACCAATTGGGCCCCTTTATTTGTAATAATAGAGAAGCTAGACCAGAGGCTAATAAGATTCTATAGCAGATGAATTTAAAGAATAGTTTTATGTGGCAATATGACCCTCATGGAGTCATAAATAAACTAAGGCTTAAATTCAAATTGGGTCCTTTCATACATCATCCCAGGCCAGACATTGGGAGATTTGGCAACTAGTTTGAATGGTTGGAAAACACTTTGATAGATATGGAAAGTATTGTAGTAGATGTGGAGAATACATTAATAGATGTTGAAAAGCAGATTGATACTAGTTCCTTTCTATAGGTTCCAGCCCTAGGAGAACAAATGAATATTCCTCCTATTTTGCAGACTCCAGCCAATGAAGATAGAAATCCAAAGAGAACCAGGGAAGAAGGTTCTAGTTCATCCATGGAAACCATAGATGAACAATTTGAGATCAATTATAGGAAGAGGCCCAAGCTTAATCCTGTAACTGAACAAGAAGACACCATTGGAACAGTGGAAATCACTGACACTGATACAATGGTGGGAAGGAGCAAAGGCCCAACAGCTTCAGGAGAAACACATCAACCTTCTACATCAAACACTCAACTTATTGAGAAACAACTCAACACTGAAGTCTCTTCACCCACGAGGCTTGTGGGTAAAGAGAAATATATTAAAGAAAGGTACAAGGAAATTAAGATGAGGAATCAGACATTGAAGGTTGAGACTTATGCCCAGTACTTTAAACAAACACTTGCAAATCAAAATAGGTTAATGTCAACCTTTGACATTAAGATTTGGAAGATGTGAATGACATTCTTGCAATCTACAATCCAGCAACCAAGATCATCAACAGACTATAAGAAGCAAATTTTGAAGTTTTGGCTAGGGATGTTCACCCCATTGACCAAATTGAGTTCCATAAGCAGGAAGGTGAGATGATGTACTCCACCATGACAAATAAAGCTATGGATGTGCACAAACTTCAAGGTTCTTTGGATAATATCACTGCACAGTACAAATTGGAAAAGGCCTCCTCACAGGCAAAGGACAACTTAAGTCATTGGAAGACTTGGTGGTTGAGCTTGGACATGATCCCAATGATGTCAAGGTTGCTGAGAAATTAATAAAAAGGAAGAATGAGGATATTGTTGCTATCAAAAAACAATTGAAGTTGCCTCATTCAGATCATCCATAGACAAAAGAGGTCCTAGAAAGCCAAACACAACAAGAGGAGATGATGGACCACATTCTCCAACTAAATGATCAATTGAAGGAAATGGAGAAATAGTTGGACAACTTAATACATCTAAAACATGCCACCCTTGAGACTTCCACTACTACTACCATTCCAACAGTCACTACAATAGTACCATCCACCTTGGCATCTTCATTGGCTCCTACAGATCCACTCACTACAACACTTCCAGCTGCAACAACATCTACATCAGAAACAAGTTCGACAACAACGGAAACTTAGCCAAGTGATGAGGCTAGAAAATTGGTCAAAGAAATGGAGGACATGTCCATTCATACCATTGAGATAAACAAACTCAAAGAATAGTTAAGGATTCTCGAGGACGAGAAGAAAATTGCACAGATTATGCACAAGGATGAAGTTCAGAAGTCAACCAGGTTGACTGAAAGAATGAAGAGCTTGGAAAGAGAATTGACATTAAAGGAACCACTTGGCCAAGCTAAAGAACAGTTATGGGCCAATATCATTGACTCTGTCAAGATATTTGGCCATCCATTCAGTTCATCTTTGAACAAAATGATTTAGTCAAAGAGGCTATAGAAGCAATACAAAGAGTTAAGGCTGAACTGGGAGACATGCTAGAAGAAGCCACCAAATTAATCCACTTCCTTAACTCTAAAACAAATATGATTTGTAGGAGCTGGACATAACTAACAAGACTCGCACAATACTAGAAGTGAAAAAGGTGCTCACCAAGAGGAATTTAATGATGGACCTTGAGGACAAATGCCAAATCATGCAGCTGGCTATAAACAGGTTCATGGTAAAGTTTGATGTTTTAAGGCATAAAGGTTTACCAAATCCCTTCGCGATAAATGACAAATTGATGCCACATGAAGATTACAAGAGGAGAATTAGAGAGGTGGAAAGAGATCAAGCGAACAATTCCTCTATGAAGGGGATGCCTATAGGAAAGGTTCTGCATTAGACATTTGAGAACCTATTATACCTCCAGCATGAGGTAAAATACCTTTTTATGAACATACCCACTTTTGCCAAGTACACAGAAGCAGATGAAATTTACAGGAGGATGGTAAATATTCAATTACCAGATGCAAACACATGGGAAAAGTTAAATGACCTACTGTAAAAATACACAGTAAAAGTAAAAACAACACAGTGAAAGAAAAGTGACAGATTAGCCAGATGAAAGAGTATCAGGTGAAATGTATTAGTGGAGAAAGGAAAAGTAAAAAGAGCAACCAACATGAAGACCAATAGCAAGGCAACGAATAAACAACAAAATACCAAAGCATAAAGACAACACAACCAAATAAATAGGGACAACATACAACAGTTGAACATCTAAGTCTATCTTGTTGCATGAAGATATTTCTTTTTCCTAGATTAATTCCCAAGACAGTTTGGGACACTTTGTAAATTATTTTTATATAAATACTTCATAATTCGAAGTATTGAGGGTGGATTGCTAGACATTTGTAGAGTTGTATTCATCTGAAACCTAAGGGTTCACAGTATCATTTTTTCAAGTCAGCAGCCTGGATTGAGTAATAAAGAGATTGCATTACAAGATTCATGTGTTGAGCTACTTTAGTGAAGTATTTTCTTTTCTCAAATTGTTATTTCCTTATGTATTTCACAAACTTGCATGTTATCGAAATTGAATGAATTAACTGGAAATTTATCTCAGAATTTGTTTAAGTAGACTCTGCCTTGAACAATGAATCATTTTAATGTTTTCTTCTGATATCCAGATCTGAGAACCCTTAATTGCTCTCCCATCTTGGTTGACCTCTTTCACTTCCTTCATAATCTGGTCTAAGGAACCCTTAATTTCTCCTTGGATCCGATTGAAAGCCACTTCACCATCTAGCCTTAAGGTCTAAAATTACTCAACTACCTTGCCCTGTAGACACTATTTTTACGACTTGATCAAGTCTTGTTTTCTTGACACTTAACCCCATATCCCAATGGTGAAAGACACCCTTTTATCCATCTAAGTTAGTGATCCCACCACCAAATCCAAATCAAAACCCAAGTATAATCATAAGTAGCCTAAAATCAAATAACTAAAACAAAGTTAAATCATAAAGAGAGAGCCCTCTCTAAGCATTAGGAAGGCTAGATCCTAATCTCCAAAGTAGGTTTGTGGTTACCTCTATCATTTATTTAATAACAACTCTAGATAAATTTTGGAGTGATAACAAAACCCTAGAAAGGTTGTATGTGAAAACCCTACTTAAAGGTATTTTTATTACGTGTGGAACCCTAGCCTACTTAAGGTTATTGATGAAATCTAAAGAAAATGTCTAATGATTTGATGATGTCATGTTAGGGGTTTTTGTATGGTTATGAAATCCCTAAAATAGGGTTGAAAGGTGATATCTGAAATCCCAAACCTTTGAAGTTTTGGTAATTTAGGGTTTCCTATGTTTTGTATTGAAACCTTAGACCATTAGGGTTTGGTAGGGTGCATAAGCAAGACCCTTATAATGTCCTAGAAATGAAATCCTTGGCATGTGTGTGTTTGTCCGATCAAACCCTAGTATGATCAAGCCTGTTATATGTCTAACTTTTACTGATATTTGTGTCTTTGGGTTTGACTAACACATGTTATGATATGCTTGTATATGATGATGGAATCCTAGATGTACAAGCTGACCTAATCATTGATGGTCATGAGTCCTAGGGTTTGGAACTAAGCCCTAGTTGAAGTTTGATATTCTAGGATGGTATTGTTTGTGAATTCTAGGATTTTGTAGCTAAACCTTGGTAGAAGTTAAATTCTCTAGTATATGATTTGAAAAACATGAGATTTATGAAAGGTTGATAAAAACTTGAAATTGTTTTGTGATGAGTTTAATTGTTGAAAATTAGTAAATGAAAATCTAGGGTTTATATCAAACCCTAGTCGAAGCTAGTCATGTTGTTGATTGAGCTGTGATTGGCTTTGAATCTCATGTAGGAAATCTAGGGTTTGTATGAAATCCTAGTAGGAAGTATAACATATGAATTTTGAAAGTTGTTAGATGCATTGTTATACTAGTCTCTAGGGTTTGCTATATGTTATAAAAGCGTTTGTCATATCCCTGAAAAAAATATTGAAGCCTTAGATATAATGACATTGATATCTTGAGTTGTTGATGTGATTTAGGGTTTGTAACAAAACTGAGGCAAGAAGTTGAAGTATAGAAGTAAATTCTCTTGTTGATTATGTCTATAAAGTCTAATACTTCAATTATTGTATGATTTTGATGAGGTTAACTTCATGCTTCTATAGATTTGGTTGTACTTTCTATCTAAGTTGTGCAAGTACATAATCTTCAAGATGGTGAAGATGTTCGTAAGTAAAGTTGATATGATAAGCATGAGGAAGAAAGTTATATGAATGATGATGGTCATGATAACTCTATTCAGAAGGATGGAAGCCATGAAAGATTCTCTGATGTCGTAGAAAAGAAGTCGATATTCCTAGGTTAAGAAGGATCTTGGGTGTATTCCTTGTATAGGAATGATTAGATCCTCCTTGGTTAAGAGGGAGTGATGGATATGATTCTTTACTTCATGTGTCATGCACTAGACCAGGATTAATAACCGTATATCTTAGTGAAGGCCATAAGTGAGAGAAGGACACATCACTCTAGTATTCATGTGTAGAAATTTTATGAATAATATGACACTTATTCAATTGAGATTATCCTGATTATACAATATTGCGGAATGCATGCATAATACATAATCTCATCGACATTGATCATCAATTTAGCAGTATTCAGAAACATACACATGCGCACATTGAAGCATCAATCACACATATCAACAGAGTATGTACCCGGGGAAAGCATAAAGCTGAAAACCCCAGAACTATCTATATATTATATTGATTGAGATCATGTAACAATACATAGTACAATACTCCTCAAAAGTACTCAGCACTATCTCCACCTATTACACACAATATAGCTCAGATCTGAATCAATCACTGGCTCAAATCACCTCTGCTGCTTGTCTGCCTCCACTACACAATCCTGCATAGAGAATGGATGAGAATGGCTAAACCATTCACGTGTTTCCCTTGTGTAACACTACGCAATCCTCATTGGCAACTAAATCCCACTGATTGTGCAAATCACATGCATAACTATAGTCACAACTGACAGTTGTCTTGCCCTTTCACTGACCTCTAACACTTGTCTCCGCTGAACTGTCCATGCACTGAGTTAACTGATGTATTCTTTAGTTGCTTTATGAGTTAATAATTAGTGAATTAATTAATAATTAATTCACATCACTCAACATTAGTCTATCTTCCAGTTAGACTAACTACAACTAGTTCAACTAAGTCAACCTGAACACAACTCCATCAACTCCTGATCCAACTCCACAGAACTCAATCACTGAAGTCCTAACTGAAGTCCTCCATGCA
>APFE030772601.1:169704-184660 GCA_000404065.3 Pinus taeda | reverse complement strand
AATTCTAGGATTTATTCTGAGCCATTAGAGTCATTCTCCATTAAAAGAGACACTTATTGGGCTTTCAAATCATGTAAAAAGAATTATTTGAGTCAAAAATGAATTTTTTCACCTCCACACCAAGTAGGCCTCTAGAAGATCAATTAGACTTCAAGAAGGATAATTCTACCTCACTGGAAGGCTATATATATAAAGGCAATTCAAATTCATTTGGAGCAATTCACTCTCTTTTTCATAGTCTATATCCTAAATCTTGGGAAATGCAAAGTTGAAGAAGAGCTGGAAAAGGTTGTAAAAGAGTGCCAAATTTGGAGGAAAGAAGAAATCAGCAAGATAGAAATTTTGGGCCATCTATCTCTCACTCAGGAGAAGCTCCTACTACAAGTTGATGCTGCTAGGTCAACTTTGGTCTTGAATTGTTATCATCTACAAGAAGGATTGAGGGCTGACTTGGTGTGAAGGGGTCAAGGGTCTTGGATTATCTAGATAAACTATTGAAGGAAGAATTGTTGACTGGGTTTTCCCCTAGCTAGGGGTTTTGCTCTGGCATAGTGCCTACATCTTGTGTCTTGTGTTTTTTGTGATCTTCATACACATAATTTGGTAATTTCTTGATGAAAGATAATATAAAAATCACAAATAATTATCAAGAAAGAGAAATCTAACCCTAATTCTACTAGCATTGATTTCTCAACAGGACATTGTTGGCATTGTTGTCATTGTTTTCATTGATGTGCCCAACAAGCTATTGAATTGATATGAGATGAATTGAGAAAATTTGGATGATTCCAAAGGAGATTCTTTGCTCCTTTGAAAGATGTCAAATGTTTTTCTTGTCATGAACCTAGACATTTTGCAACACAATATAAGACAAATAAAATCAAGTTTAATCAGAAGATGCAACAAACAAGAAGGCTCCCTCAAGCAAATAAAAAATAAGAAAATCATCTACCAGGTACATAAATCATTTTTATGGTTATTGTTATTTTTTTAATGGATTTGGACACAAATCTATTGAATGAAAAATGTATCCAAAGATAAATAGGGGCACAAAAAAATACAAAACATTTCTTCCACTTCTTGGTTACACAAGATGTTATGTGTGTGACAACTTTGACCACAAAACTAAATATTACAAGCTTCAATATACCCTAAAGAGCTCTAGACATAAGAAAGAAGTAACTGCAAGCAGACCAAACAATGGAGGAAATGCAGACAATAGAAGACAATCTATTAAAGCGTGGAAAAGTAAGAAAAAGGAGGGACATGGGGCATTAATAACCAAGTGAAGTTAGCATGGCCCAAGGGGGAGATGAAATGAAAAACTTGGCCTATGTTAGAGCAACACTATCCTAGGGGGAGAGAAACCCCAAGAATGCCTTGGAAGAGAGAGAAAATATGTGAGGACTAAATTATGAGTTGAAACAAATCCTAATCAAAGTACTAAGGACATTGACAAAATAGTAAAGGCCTTTTGTTTGAGCCTAAATATTTGAAGGAGAGAGTGGTATTGAAGAATTATAGATCCATAGAATAACTTACATCACCTACAAAATGTATTCATCAGAAAAGTTAAAATGTCACTTGTAAAAAGAAGAAAAGAACTCAACAAACAATGAGAATTGTAGTTTTCTTTATGGCACTTCAAAGGCACTAGATATGATGCATTTTTAGTCCCTCAATAATAATATCCAAATATATACAAGCAATTTGGGAGAAAGTATATTTGTGCTTGAGATATGGAAATTTAAAATTCAAGGAAAATAGAATGCCATTGTATTGAAGGAGAAAAATCGTAAAGATATTAACTCTTCCTTCTTCCTTCCATGAATCTTTAGTGGGATGAGGTTGAGGAAGCATGCACATGTTATGAAGATAATAAAATCGACATTCCAAACACCAAATGAAATATAGATAAGCAATGCCAGTAATTTCCAACTAGAGAGTTCCCTAATGAAATGATTGAGATCAAGGAAAAGGATATGGGGAGTACTTTTGCAATGAAAAATATAATATATGTCAAGATTGACATCGTTCATGAAGATCATTAAGGAGGATGTATATGAAAATGATTGTTAATAAAGAAGATCAAAATTTTTAGGAAACATACTTTTGCAATGAAAAATATAATATATGTCCAGATTGACATCGTTAATGAAGATCATTAAGGAGGATATATATGAAAATGAAAATGCCTTAGATGAGACTGTCAAAATATTTGCTCACAATTGTGATGAAATGAATATTCCATCCAATTTATCTTTCTGTGAAGAAGATGTATCAAATATGTCAGAAAGTAGATTACATGAACATGGAAGTGCAAGGGATAAAGAGTAGATGAGGTGCTTAATGGCATAAAAGAAGCTGGAAATGAAACATACTTCTGCAATGAAAAATATAATATATGTCAAGATTGACATGGTTCATGAAGAGAAAAAGGATGTATATGAAAATGAAAGCCTTAGTTGAGACTGTCAAAATATTTGCTCACAATTGTGATGGAATGAATATTCCATCCAATTTATCTTTCTCTGAAGATGATGTATCAAATATGTTAGAAAGTAGATTACATGAACATGGAAGTGCAAGGGATAAGGAGTAGATGAGGTGCTTCATGACATAAAAGAAGCTGGAAATAAGAAGGCTAAGTGAGGTTCTTTGAAAATAGAAAGAAACTCAAAGAAGGCATTGTCTATATCTCTGGCAGAGAAGACATACATGCTGTAGAAAATGAAATAGCTGCAAAGACATACATTGAATAATTGCAAATAAAAATAGGACTAAACCCTAAAAATCAAGAACGTTGTGTGTTGATGATAAGATAAAACTAAAAAAAAACTAAAAACACTCTCCAATAAGAAAATGGCAACCCAAACAGGATTGAGCTCTCAAAAGGATACCTATAGGTAATGTTAAGGAAAGAATGCTGGCAAGGAAGGGAATATTGAGATCGGGAATATAATTTTGGTTATGCAGAATTGAGCAGAAATGGCAACATAGAGATCGGGAATATAATTTTGGCTATGCAGAATTGAGCAGAAATGGCAGAAGATAGAGAGATAGATAATGAATGTTGTGCATATAAATTAATTGGAAAACGTTATATCTTATGCGCTAGTTACAATGCTTTTGGAATGCGTTAGGTATAATGCTCTTTTCGTTACATTACATTTTATTATTAGTACATGCACTTATAGAAGCTTTACAAATTGCATTGGCGTTATTATTATTGGTATTGATTTTGATATGTCAGACAATATTATTTGAAGGAGGTACATTTATATATATATTCTTGATTAAATTACAATACGGTGCCTTAAATTGAAAGTAGGGTTTTGTGCTATGACCGTTGAAGAAAATATCTGCAATGCCATTTCAGGTGATTTCCAGTGCCTTGAAGACAACTATGTAATGGGTTGAGGACAATGCGGTACCATTTAATGTTATTTATAGTGCCTTAAGCACAACTATGCCGTGCGTTAAGGACAACTTTGTAGTGCGTTAATGCATTAGTAGCAGCGTCTTAACGGTGCATGTCCAGCAATATAGTTTTGTTCTTAATGCGCTGGCCAATGGTTAATGCATTCATATATAATTGCGTTGGCCAAGCCAACAACGTTCTTCCCATGGTTAATGGTATATATGCAGCGTTCTTCCAATGTTTATTGAGTTAATATATATTTAATGCATTGCAAAGCCAACAACTCTCTTAATAGTATATAAGCAACTTTAATATATACTTAATATATATTCAATGCATTACAAAGCCAACAACATTCTTCTATTAATGCATTACAAAGCATGGAGTAGTATTTTTAATATCTGGAGTAGCATTTTTTATATGGAAAGCAACATTTTACAATATCTGGAACAACGTTGGTAATTGGTATACAATGGGGTATGGTTTATATACAACGTTGATTGGTATACATTGGGGCATGGTTTATATACAACGTTTTTAATTCGTTGGAGCAGCGTTAATTGGTATACATTAGGGCATGGTATATATACTGCGTTTATATTGGCATTTGGTACATTGCTTTTATATTAGCAGTTTAACATAATTGGGTTGGAGTAGCTTCAATATAATTGTGTTGTAACAAGCGTTGAATACAAGCCTATATCATTGTTATTGGAAGTGCATTAATATAATTGTTGGAACAAGCATATATCGTTGCAAGCAGCGTTAATATCATTGCCATTGGAGCAGCGCATTTCCAACAACGTTCAATACATTTCAACGATGTTTATACATTGCCAACAACGTTGTATACATTCATGCCAGCATTTATACATTTCCAACAGTGTTCATCATATCCTGGAGGGATGCCAATGCGTTGGGTTATGCCATTGCGTTCATTTGTAAACAAAGTTCATATGCCAATGCGGTCATTTGCCAACAACATTCATTATATTCTGGAGCAATCGTGACTTTCATCATCTTCAGGCAAACACCAGAAAATAGTTTGGAGCATACCTTTCATACCTTCACGCCTTTCATAAATGGGAACAACTTTCTGAGCGTTAATATAATACTCATTGAGATTAATACATGGAGAGCGTTGATATTACAATATGTTGAGAATACATGGAGAGTAATGATATTAAAATAAGTTGAGAATACATGGAGAGCATTGATATTATAATATGTTGAAAATGCATGAAGAGCGGTGATATTATAAGAATACATGGAAAGCGTTGATTTTTTAAGATATTGAGAATACATGGAGAGCATTGACATTATAATATGCTGGGATTATAGTTTGTTGGGCAAATTCCTCATGCAAATTGGGTAACGTTGAGAATATAATCACCGGAGAACGTTAATACTTTTGGCATTGCGTTTATTGGTATTACGTTCAAGCGACGGAGCTGCGTGTATTGGTAGCGTTTATATTGTGTTTGGTACATTGCGTTCAATCCATGGAGCAATGTTTATTAGCATTGCGTTTACATTTTGTTTGGTACATTGTGTTCAAGCCATGGAGCAACGTTTATTGGCATTGCGTTTACATTGTGTTTGGTACATTGTGTTCAAGCCATGGAGCAACGTTCATTGGCATTGCCATTTATTATATATTCGAACAACGTTTATATGGAGATCCCAGCGTTAATATGGAGAGCCCAACGTTTATATGGAGAGCAATGTTAATACTTTTTGAAGCTGCCTTTCTGTGTTGATTTCCAAGCTTATTATGGAGTGGCGTAATTTTATTATGGAGTGTGTTACATTATCCATTATTTTGGAGAATGTTAATACATTATGGAGTGCATTACGTTATTCTGGAGAGCATTAATACATTTTGAATGAGCCAAAAAATTGCCAGCGTTAATACTTTTTCCTACATTCATATATTTGCGTGCAGTATTCGTTACAATTGCAACGTTCTTTACATTGGTTTGCAGTGTTCTCATTTTCAGCTTTCTTTACATTGTTTGCAGCGTTCTCACTAGCTTTCTGTACATTGGGCAGCGTATTGTGTACACTGCGTTTATTGTAAATTGTACATTTCGTATCATTTATTGGGCAGTGTTTGTATCGGTATGGCGTTGGATACAATGCTTCACATATAGTTGCATGGTTAATACAATGCATTGGATACAATGGCTCATACAGCATTCATTTATAATTATAGGGTTCAATACTTGATTGCAATGTTCCATGCTTAATTGTAGCCTTTTATTCATATATAATTGAAGCCTTCATCTTGGAGCAATGCTAATTCTTGGAGTAACGTTAACAACGCTAATTCTTGTGAATATTTATTGTTTGTAGCAGCCCAAAGTTAATACTTGCAATGCTATATCATTAATGCTTTATGGTAATGTGGCAACATTAAGTACATTATATCTACACTTACACATTGAATTTAGGGTTTTATGCCTTATTTCATCAAAAGTGTGGTATCCCTAATTACCACATACTAGGCATATGTGGTTTCAATTTTTTTTTTAAGTCATGCAATTTCTAGGTACCTTGTTTGTGCATACCCAAGGGATCCATATCATTGGTATTCAACTAATTTTTTGAAGAGAGCTTAAATGAAATTGCTGCTATCGACCATATCTTTCAATGTCTAATGAACTCATATTGTGTAGCTGTAGCTCCCATGTTTGGTTGAAATTGTTCATCAATTGTGTTTTAGAATATGCCTATGTGCAACAATAGCTCGAAGTTTCAGCTATGTATTTAAAGTCAACCATGGAACATTTGTTTCAACTTCTATTGAAGGGTGTACTTGGAATGATGTTGCAATATGTGTAAATCTTGTGTGATTCATAGTTTTGATTGATATTAAAAACTTAGCATCAAAGGAACAATGCCCAAATTATAAGTTAAGCATGAAGGATAAACCTTAAATTTCCTAGACCCTAATTCTAAAATCTATGTTGAAAGAGTTGAGAAGACTAGCAATGAAGAAAACCTAAATCTAGATGTTAGCATTCAAGGAAGAATTCACATGTTGATAGGATTTAGACCCCCTTGTCATTGATGTCAAAGGGTGAGGTAAGCAACAAAGGAAAAGTGTTTTCTTAGAACAAAAGGGAGACTAGCAAAGTTTTTCCATCAATGCCAAAGGCAGAGATTGTTGGCATTATTGTGATTGATGTGCCCAACAAACTCTTAAAGTGAGATGAGATGAATTGAAAAAATTTGGAATATTCAAAGGGATATTCTTTGCTCCTTTGAAGGATATCATTTTTTTCTTGCCATGAACCTATACATGTTGAGGCACAATCTAAGACAAAGAAAATCAAGTTGAGTTAGTAGAAGATTCAACAAACAAGAAGGCTCCCTCAATTAAACAAGAAGAGAAGAGAATCATCTACTGTACACAAATCCCTCTCATGGATCCTAACTCTAGTGATTGTAGTAGAGACTAATGCCTATGGGTTTTGGTCTAATGAAAATCATGATTCCAACACATAGGAGCAAGGGGATGTGATGAGGGAGGAATACCGTCATCTTTCTCGACAAGTTGTTGTTGTTGTTGTGTGTGTGTGAGAGCATGTGGGCATTGAAAACAATGCCTAAATAAGGGAGAGGGGAATGTAATTCCCTTTCTAAACCTGTGGAATGTAAATAACATGTATATGAGGAACTAGGTTGGTAAGCTGAGACACACTAAATAATCTAGTGATCCAAGGGCATCTTTTGAGGGCCATTTTGCTAAGGTGCTTGTGTGTAAATATGTTATGAGGGCTATTGTTCTTGTGTGCATGAGGGTGTTATGCTTTTGGGATTGTATGCCCATGGGCACATTTTTATATTTGTATATGTTTTGAGGTTGGAATACCTTAAAATGTTATAACACTTGCATATTAATAAAAATATAATGGCTAAACTGAAAAGCATAAAATAGTATGGGGGGATGAAACTCCTTGGAACAGTAAGAAGAGGCACATATGATTTAAATAATTATTAAAAGTGAACATGAAAATAACCAAGGTCCATTTAGTGACTTTGGGAAGTGCTAAGTGGCATAAGAAACACATGCATATAAAATAGGCATGTTGGCACTATGAAGAGAGGGATTCCAACATTGTGAAGGATTGGCTTTTCATCTATTCTAGTAGACGACCATGGAAGCATGGAGACCATTGTTGAATGAGAGCTTGTAAGGGGTACCTAGAAGACTTGGAAGGAATAGGGATTTGGAATGTTATTGTTCAACTAAGTAAGACACCTTGGAAGGTGGTGGCACAATAGGAGGGATTGTAAGTGTAGAGAAGGGTATGCACCACTTCAATGTAGGTTGATAGAGAATGTGAGCCTATGGCTTGAGGCTATAGAGTTTGGTTCATTGGTTGTATGATGGCATAGAGGGGTACCTAGAGCTCCCCTGAGGGAAATGGAACTCCTAGAAGGTGAAGGGCTCTAGAACATTCATGGAACTAGTAGAAGGTGAAGGGCTCTAGAACATTCATGTCTGGCTAAGTATGATGCCCTCTAAGGTGGTGGCATAGCACTAGGTATTACAAGTGCTAAGAAAGGTGTGTACCACTTGAGTGTAGGTTGATAGGGAATGTGAGCCTATGGTTGGAGGTAGCTGAGTTAGGTACCTTGGCTATGTGAAGGCCTAGAAGGGTACCTCAACACCCATGAGGGAAGTGGAACTCCTAGAAGCCATAGGACTCTAGAACATACCTAGCCTACCAAAATAGGGGTTGATGGGTGATATGAGTTTTCTGGTTAGAGTCTACTAGGTTTGGTACCTTAGCTAGTTGTTGGTACTTGGGGTGTATGAGGATTTGATTGAACTTATTCCCATGGAGTCAAAGCCTCTACTAGGGGGTGAGGTCCTATTGAAAGAAAATGAACAATGTTGCCTATGGTTAGGTGGAAAGTCGAACAACTTGTAGCAAGTTGGACACAATTTAAAAACAAGTATTATAACTTGCATATATTAGTTTTCCACTACAAAAAATCATATACTATTGTGAAATGCATATAAATATTATTTAAATACATTTGTGCTTATGCATTACATATTATCGTGCATTTAGTTATGCATGAGAACATGCCATACTACTCAAAATAGGGGGAATTTTTTAGACATAGGTTACTAGGGGTAGCTCGCATGGAATTTGGCCTTGTAGGAGGCTAGAATAAGTCACCAATAGGCTAGTGGACAGTAAAAGTTGATCCATTAGATACTCATATGGTTACTTGGACTTTGATACGATCTAATCCTATAATTCCCCACAAAATTTCTTTCCCAACATAATTTTATTCATTTGGAGCAAGCATCCTTCCTTGCATCGTGGATGAAGGCCTCCAAGTATGTTAGGATTTTATTTCATTAGATATATTTAGGTTCTCTATGGCTTGTTGCATTGACCACAATGTTAAAAGGGTTCAATGCTCATTCTTTTAAGCCTCGTGGAATCATGGTCATTTCCTATTTTATTAGGTGGTAATAATGTTTTTATTGAAGTCAAGGTAGTTGACACTCAGTTGGATTAAAATCTTTTATTCATGCATAGTTGGTAGTACTTTTGTCCTCCATATTATGAGTTATCCACTTTCCTCACCAAGGTAAAATAATTAATATTTATATTGTTGCTTATTGTATGCCTGATTCTAGAATGAATGCTAAAATGAACATTTTATTTCTTTGTGATTCTAATGCCATGTTTAATAGTATTGGTGTTTAGTTGTTCAAAGATTCATATGATGGGAAATTTTACCCTACCTTCACAAGTCTATTTTGTAAACTTGTCATATATATAGAGAACTATTAATTCACAATATTTGTCCTGAATGCCCCTTTTGGTTATGGACCCTGTGCCTCCACACCCTGTTTACTCTTATTCATTCGTTGTCAATCAAAACCCTTAGGTGGTGCCTCATTCCTCAACGATTTATATTATAGGGTCAAATGTGCCTTTAATTGTGGTTCATATTTCTATTAAAATATTATAAAGCCCCCATACAAATTCAAAATATTACCCTTGATTTTGTGTGCTTGATTTAGAGTGATGGTTTAATGATATTCTTTTTTTTAGTTTTGTTTACTTCTTTGTATTGATTAGTTTGGAATTTTCTTCACAGATTGATGCATTGTTGATATAATAACACAATAACATAATCGTTAGTGATTTATCGTGCATGAATCTAGCTGAATGATTATCATTTCATTGATGGAGTTTTTGAGTGATTTAAACGTCATTTCATCACAATTTTCCTCACACATTATTGAAAGGCACCATTTGAATATTCCTCCCTGGTTATTCATCATTGGTATACATGCTCATCTGAACTTATAGTTAATTCCACCTCTTGATTTGCCTAAGATTGAACTATCATGATCCATCTCTTGATTTGCCTAAGATTGAACTATCATGATGTTTCGATACTCTCACTAAGGTTGAGTCTTCAGTGCATGAATGTATGAGTTGAAAATTTTGGAAAATTTGAAATAATTCAATTAGGGTGTATTCACATCCAAATCAACTATGCTATGATTGGAAATAATTGAGTTCATTAAGTATTATTGCCCTCCTAATCTCATTTGGCTTAAATTTTGTATGTAAATATAATAGGTTCAAATATTTGATTTCCCTTTGCTTTGAATTTGATAAGTCACAAATAGGGTCAAGTTTATCATGTAAAGATTACTTTTAACACATTAGTTAAGTTATAAAAAATTTCTTCTTTTAATTAAATAATTTCTTAATTTTCACGCCACAATTATCTCTTGAGATCCATCCATTGATATTGGATGTTAGTACTATTTTTCCCTAATCTCTTTCTAATTTATCTGAAATATGATATCCTTCATATCCTCCATCATCATTAGGGTGAATTTTGAGTTTTAAAATGGGCCTCCTAAGGAAATTAGAAAATAATAGTGGAAATAATAAAATAATATTAGATTACATCATCAAAGTTTAGAGGGAAAAAAAGAAAAAACTATTTTTTCAACACGTATTTTCAACTTATCTTCCTATGGATTTACTTAAATTTCGAGGAGAAACACTGGTTGGATTCATCATTTGATTCCTCATCCAAGGAGTATCCATGTAGCATACTTTAGATAGACCCTACTACATGAAAAATGAGAAATACATGAAAAACATGATTGCAATCACATTTTTTCATGTATTTCTCATTTTTAGTGTAGAAGGGTCCATTGAAAGTATGCAACATGGGTACACCTTGGATGAGGAATTAAATTTTTCATCCAATGAGTACTCCCACACAAAAATGAAGTAAAAACTTAGGGAGATAAGTTGAAAATACGAGTTGAAAAAATAGTTTTATTATTTCATTATTTTTTAATCATTTTACTTTTTTACTCCAAAAATGGTGGATCATCGTCCACGGTTGACATCATCATCTTGAATCCTATTGGTTCTTAAAAAGTTTATTTTGGTTGTACATTTTTCTTAGGAGGCCCATTTTAGACCTCAAAATTCCCTTGATGTCAATTCCCTTGATTCTATTTTACTGTAATTTTTGTTTATTCTATAATTTTTGTGTATTTTCAAGAAAGGAATGAGATCCTTGAGAATCATCTTGGGAAACAGAGCTATAGCACGCCAAGGAAGCTAGTCCATCAGACAACTCGCCCTTGGTTGAGATATTTTGTAACTATAAATTCAAAGCTCCCCCTCTTCTTATAAATGGGGGGAGAAACACTTAATAGAGGGTATAGAATTTTGCACCCATAGTGGTCCAAATTATTTGGTTCCATTTGGTTCTAATTGCTTGTTCATGAGGGACTTGAGCCAAGCATTGCTGAATGTAAATGGACTCATGAATGGGACTCATTTTGAAGTTTAATGAAACCCTTTAGTGATTCTGATCATGGAAATGCGTAATATGTTTTACCCTCTGTAAATCTCATTCCATATATGTTTTTCTTTATTTGATATAGTGTGGTGAAGTTGCAAGTTTCCCCTTGTTCATGATTGTGTATTTGTTACTAAAGTAGCAACAGTAACTGTGTTAGCTACAGATTTACTTAAGTACCTGTAATGTGCACAATTTTACTTATGCTTTTGGTGACAAATTTTACCATGAGGTCTATGGCATGAAACCTTGGTTAGCGCTACATCGTGGCTAAGGAATATGCATTGAAATCAAGCCTACACACCGAATCCCCTCCTTTTCCTCCTCTTCACTTTACTACATCGTCAATATAAAGCTTCCTGTTGTTGTGTGTCGGCCACTAGAACCAACCATTTATCTCTAAGGTTGGCTTGATTTACCCCCTGAACATTCGGATCCATCTGTTGGCTTGAGTTTACCTTCATGAAGGCCGATTGAACCAAACCCCTTTATTATCTTTTCAACTTCGTGATAATTGGAGTGTGGCCGAAACCCGTCATTGATAATCTTCCAAAGCACTCCGCTATTTAAGATGTCCTATGCACTGGCCTACAATCAACCTAGAGGTTGTCTCTAGGAATATTTCTATGTCTCCCCAAGTACTTGTGCTATGAGTGCAATTAAAGGCGACAACAATATGCATTTTGCAAGATAAATTATTGATGTGAGTATACTTGTTCATGATACCTTGTTAAAAATAATACTGAGAGGGGGGTGAATCAATATTATCAAATTCTTTTTCAATTTATACAACCATTTGTAGATCTGAGTAATGAAACTTTCAGAATTATAATTTAATTTATTCTTTAGATGTTTATCATTAATCTGTGTGTCAGAACCATATAACAATAAATAGGATCAAGAAAAATAGAGCAGACAGTCACACCAAAGAACACAAGATATAAGGTGGAAACCCAATGTGGGTGAAAACCACCTACTGCAATATGTCTCTATATTCTTTCAATTAGAAACTTCTTTTAGAATGATTTTGTACTCGTGTAGTCTTATACCAGCATGCAGGCTTCAACTTGCACAAGGCTACAACCTTCTCTCTTCTTCCAGGGACCACGTTTCATAAATTTTCAAACTAGATCCATGAATATCAATCAATAAAGAATATCTGCAATAATCAATCACCTTTGTACAACCTAATATATAATCAACCAAACACTTCTCAGGATGTTGTAACCAGAAAACAGTAACAGTAACCAGACACCAATTCAGAACCCTGAACTCTATAGTAACAGACCAAAGTAGTTAAACATATTTTAAGAAAAGTCTGCAACTTCACCAATAGAAACCAGCGGATATCTGCAGTTCCTCCTGTCAAATCTGTGCACCTCTGCACCTGTGCTATTGTCTAATCTGCGCACCTCCGCACCTGCTTTGGGTCTAGCCTACACACCTCCGCACCTGCTCCGTATCTGGACTGTGGACCTACAAGTATAAATAATTTCTCGGACTTCAGATATACCCAGACTCTCGTATTTACAGATTTGGTCCTGCGCCAAAGAGATCTCGACCCATCACAAGATTCAGCTTGTAATACTCAGGGTTTCTCCTTGATTGAGGTCCAGCGATATCTCACCAACCGATCACAGTGTTTCAGATCTATATTTCTTAAGATATTCAACACATCTATATACAACCAAATTATCTCCTTTCCTTTTTATAGGTCAAACCTTACTCAAACCATGGACCAAAACCATAGAGATCCAATACTAGGGAACCAAAACTTTGGTTCAATACTTTAGATGCAAAAACCATGGACCAAAACCATAGGATTAAAAACGTCGGACTAAATACCATGGATCAACCATAAGAATTCCACGTGCGCGTGTTTTTCTCTGCATGAAACTCTGTGCACTTTAGGTTCACACCTTTTGTTCTGAACACCTGCGAACATGTCCGCACCTTTTTCAACGGCGCACTTGCGGAAACAGCTGAGGACCGCATCTTTGTGAACAGGAACCTGTGGGTCTCCCATTTTCTACTATTTTGAGAGCTAGAACTTTTGATCAGCTACTTGAGTGAGTTTCCATCAAGGACAACACTTATGCCATCGAGCCAACCTGTGCCAAAACTATGTCATAATGCCAACAATCTCCCCCTTTGGACTTGATGGCAACCCAAGGTCACTCAAGGTCTTTCCTCCCCCTTTGACATCAAGGGCAAAGGGTTATGCTCCTCCTGTGTATGTGTTGAAATCTCTGCTTTGTTGTGCTGATCAAGCTCCCCCTGACATATAGGCAAGCTCTGCAAGAAGATGTTCGACAAAATAAATCTAACTTTATACATCATAACTAACCTTCCTATCACCAAAGACTCATACATACAACTTTCAACCAAGAGGGGATACATGATATAATAAACACATTACATTATCCATCCCAGGCATAGTGGGGCAACCAAGACAGGCCGTTACGTGACCTTAACAAAAGAAATATAAGACATAATATCAGCAACAATTATCAATCATAGATCAGTATCCATAATTGAACCAATCTCTTCTACGATAATGCCAACAATGGAAGAATATATGCTTCCCCTGAACCTGTGCCATATGGTCTCTGACAAACCCATATTGGACTCGTCTCATCCTTTCTTTTCTTCAAGTCGACTGTATCCACATAAACCAGCGTATGTACGCGTATACCCCATATGAAACTCGCGTACAACAATCTCTGAAATAGACAAGATTCATGAGCAAGATGATGCAACAACTACCCCCAACTTCTGTCTGAGATAGTCAAATGTCTCCCTGGGAAATGGTTTGGTGAGTATATCAACAACTTGTTCCTTGGAAGGAACATACTCCAACTTGACTTTCTGTTCAAGCACTTGTTCCCTTAGAAAATGATACTTGATAGGTATGTGCTTAGTTTTTAATGCATGACAGGATTTTTTGAAATACTTATTGCACTTGTATTGTCGCAAAAAATGGAAATAGGTGGAGTGCAATTGATTTGAAGACCTCGCAATGTTTGCATCATCCAAAGGAGTTGTGTGCAACAAGATGTCGCAGCTACATATTCTGCTTCAGCTGTAGATAACGCAATGGAGCTTTGTTTCTTGCTGAACTAGGATACTAATCTAGGACCCATGAAGAATGCACCACCACTAGTTCTTTTCTTGTCATCCACACTTCCTACCCAATCCGCATCTATGTATGCATGAAGTGTGAGATCTATACCTCTAGGATACCATAAGCCATAGTTTTGAATTCCTTGAAGATACTTGAAAATTCTCTTTACTTCCTGAAGATGAGTTTCCTTTGGATTTGCCTGAAACCTTCCAACTATTCCTATTGCATGCATGATGTCTGGTCGGGTACCTGTTAGATAGAGCAAACTACCAATCATGGATCTATAAGTTGGTTGATGTATTGTTGCTGATTCATCATTTACGTTGAGGCTGCATCCTGACACCATAGGGGTACATACTGGTTTCGAATCTTCCATCCCATATTTCTTCAAGATCTGCTTGAGATATTTGGTTTGTGATAGAAAAATGTCGTCTTTGTTTTGCTGGACTTATAAACCAAGAAAATATGTGAGCTCACCAAGCATGGACATTTCAAACTCTTTCTGCATCACCAAGGAAAAATTTTGACTCATG
>APFE030772601.1:144999-168909 GCA_000404065.3 Pinus taeda | reverse complement strand
ACTGGAATCTTGTTGTAACTTTCGAATAAGTGCCCACACTTCTTCGTCATTGTTCCATTCCTCCCTTGCTTCATTTATCCAATCTGGTTGGATAATAGAAATGGCGCACAACAATGCTTCCACATCCTCATCCTTTCTTGAGAGTGCATCTGCCACCACATTTTGCTTCCCTTTTTTGTAGATGATTTCAAAGTCATAACCCAACATCTTTGTGACCCACTTTTTTGCTCTTCAGAGGATAATCTTTGTTCTAAAAAGTATTTAAGGCTATCATGATCTGTTTTTACCTTGAAGTGTCTTCCCATTAGATAGGGTCACCATTTCTTAAGTGCATGTAGATTGCCAACATTTCCTTCTCATAAATAGCTTTGTGTAAAAACTTTCCCTTGATTGGACGACTTTCAAAAGCAATGGGTCTTTCATCTTGCATTAGAACAACACCCATTCCATTTCCTGAAGCATCACTTTCCACAATAAAGGTTTTTGTGAAGTCCGGTGTAGCTAAGACCGATGCTTGGCACATTGCCTCTTTAAGATGTTCAAAGGCCTTTGTTGCTTCCGGAGTCCATGAAAATGAATCTTTCTTCAGTAATGTTGTTAGAGGTGCTTCTATTCTCCCATAATTCTTAACAAACTTGCGATAATACCTGTCAACCCGAGAAATCCTCGCAGATGCTTTATGGATGTGGGGATTTTCCATTCCTTAATGGCTTTAATTTTGCTAGGGTCTACCTTAACTCCTTCTTGAGATACAATATGACCCAGATATTCCACCTCTTGGACTCCAAAGAAACATTTGGATCTTTTTGCATATAATTGTTTCTCCTCCAATAGTTGTAGCACCTTGTCAACATGTTTAACATGATCCTTCCAAGACTTGCTGTAGATTAGTATATCATCAAAAAATACTAACACAAATTTTCTAAGGAATGGTTTGAAAATTGAATTCATCAAACTTTGAAATGTTGATGGTGGCATGACCAAAAATTCATAATGACCCTCATGAGTTCTAAATGTTGTTTTTGGAATGTCTTCAGTCTTCATTCTGATTTGATGATATCTTGAACAAAGATCCAACTTGGTGAAGTAAATTGATCCATGCATTCATCCAGTAATTCATCAATGACAGGAATGGGAAACTTATCTTTAATAGTGAGCTTGTTGAGCTCCCTATAATCCGGACACATGCGCCATGATCCATCCTTCTTGTGCACCAATACTACTGGAGCAGAGAAAGAGCTTTGACTCGGTGAATTATACCAGCCTCTAGAATTTCTGCAACCATACATTCAATTTCACTCTTTTGGACATAGGGATATCTGTAACGGCCTGATGTTTGGAGGAACACTTCCTGGAAATCAGATGAATGGCAATGATATGAATCAGAAATAGGTGGGAGACCTTTTGGGAAGTCCTCAAATACCTTGGAATGATTGTCCAAGACTTTTTGGAGATTTGGAGAAATAGATGATTCCAATGTGGAAACATCTAGCGAACATAATTGTGCATTTACACCTCTTTGTTCCTTTTTTAGAAGCTTTGTCATACCGTTAAAGCTGATTATCTTTTCGGTTTCCCTGCAATACCCCTTAATTCAACTTCCTTTCCTTCCATAGAAAATTTCATGAAAAGTTCTTGAAAATTAAAAGCTATTGTACCCAAGGATTGTAGCCATTGGACTCCTAGTACAACGTCAGCACCTCCCATTGGAATGGAAAACATTGGGCTAGTCAATACATATTCTTCCATGGATAGCTTGATATCATGGCATTTTACAGAGCAATTTATTGTTCCTCCATTTGCAACTATCACTTGACACTTGGTGCTGGATATAGGAAGCAATTCAATTCTTTTGCTACCTTACAATGATAAAATTGTGGGTACTTCCTGAATCAATCAACACTATTACCTTTTTCTTCTTGATTTGTTCTTCTATCTTGATGTTTTGAGGAGTGGTAATTCCTGCCACTGCATTACAAGATATGGTTGGATTCATTTGTTCTTCATCTAGGCTTTGTTCCTAGAGTATATCCTCTTCTTTTGACCTTTCTTGCTCCTTTCTTCTTCCTCTTCACAATCTATGTAGAATAATTTCTTCTCAGCACACTTATGACCTTTAGTGTATTTGCTATCACAACTGTAACAAAGCCCTTTTGCTCTTTTTTCTTCCAATTGTTGTGGTGTCAACCTTATAGGTGGTGGAAGACTAGGGACAACACTTCCATCTTTATAGTTGTGAGTGGAATGCTTCCTGGTTGCCATAATTTTGCTTTCCATTTTTCTTGCTAACCTGAATGCCTTCTCTAATGAATCAGGTTCTCAAAGGCGAACATCATGTTGGATATTATTCTTTAAAGACCCTATGAACACATCAATCCTATGCTCCTTTGGAATATTTTTTACCCTTATGTTCAATTTTTGGTACTCCTCAATGTGCTCCATTATTGAACCCTTTTGTTTGAGACTTATCAATTGGCTAAAAAAAGTGTTACTTTTTGTATCCTCATAATGTGATATCAATTCTTTCGTAAAAATTGCCCAAGTGATAATTTGTTTACGAGAGCAAAGCCATTGATACCATATAAACTGATTTGGTTCCAAATATAAAATTGCAATACGTACCTTTTGTGTGTTTTGCACATTATTGAGATCGAAAAATTGCTCCATCTGTAATATGCATGTTGCGGGATCCTTGCCATCAAATTTCCTCATATCGATTTTTGGAATATGGTGGGTCTTCGATCCCATATTAGAGTCTATGATATCATGATTAAGATTTCTTTTGTTCGCATCATGAGTTTCTATTACTACCTTTTCACCATTAGTAAGTATTTTTTGTAGAAAATTTGTCAAATCTGACTTCGAATCTATCTTCAAATCGTCCATTTTAGTTTCCACGCCTTTTATCTTAGCTTCTATTAGCTTTGTGAGAGTGACATTTGTTGCACTTGGTCTTGTAATTTTGATATATCATGTAACATTTCTTCCTCTTCTTCATGAGTCATGCTAGAGCTTTCAGGGTGCTTACTAGGTGTTTGCATTTTCTTTCCTCAGGGCATCAGTCATCGATAATAATTCTTTACTATGCCTTTTGAATTCCTTCAAAATAAATTTTCAAGCCAAGCTTAAGCAATAATTTAAAAAAATCTACACACATTTTTTCACTCTGTAGGAGCTCGATATTGCCGCTGATATATCTTTGTACTTTCGGATCATCCAGTTTTGAAATTGTGAATTGCAGTAGCCCTCTGTGTCTTTTTTTCAATGCCACTAGTGTGATCCAAATTGGATTCTCCAAGGAAGAGTTATGCAAAATCTCCCACAGTGACCTAATTATAGACTAGTTCAGTAGAGCGAACTTGTACGACGCGCCACGAGTCACTGTTTCGACCTTCGGCTCTGAAAAATATATAGAAGAAACTACAGGGCGTCCTATTTCTGTACTTTCTTACGAAATTTCAATCCGATGCTCAGAGAGAAATATTTTCCCCAGGTCACCTGTTTGGAATGTAATTCAGGAGTCTGCAAAAAGACCAACTTCCTCAGATCATATCTTCGCAAATATAGTGTGAAAAGCTCTGAAATTCGGCCCCGAGATTAAGCGCGATTTCTTCTCAAATGGCTTTTTTTTAGCTTTTGAAACGTCGCAGAAAAAAAGTTATAGCGAAAATGCCACGATGACCTGTTTGGAGTAGCGAAACCCTAGAATCCAAAGCTCTGATACCAAATGTTATGAAATTAGCTCAAGAAAAAGATAGAAAAGATAGATCAACGCCTTAGAATTCACCTTCTTCGAGGGGGCAACCTCCTTTACATTTATATAAATGAACAATTCTTGGATGATTCAAATGACAAAACCTCCTTTCTATATATAGGAGTCTAAGGAGTCACAATATAACTCAACTGACCTAACAATAATAATATAAAGCCACAAAAATAACAATAGAGGGCTTCTATGGGGCACAATAATAACAATATGGGGACAATAGGGGCACAACAATATTAATAAGGGATACAACTACAATAGTAATGGGGTAATCACTAGTATTATAGGGACCCAACAAATTCCCCTGTCATATGTTTTGAGGCTCCACTATTGATTACCCATATACTATCATCTGCAAAAGTACCTGTAAGTGTGGAAAAGAGACTTCCATCCATGACTTCTTTAGATACCTTGGAGATGAACTTGATGATGCAATCTTTGCTAGTTTCAAAGAGATTTCTAAGAGTCTTGAGGCCTTTCTCCATGTTGCTTGCCATGGAAGAGGGGGAGAGAGAATAAATATCTGCTTCAAGAGAGTCTTCCAACAAGAGTGCCAACAAGAGTGTGATCTTCAGACTTCCTTCCGTCACCTTAGCTTTGATGCCATGTTGAGAAATCAATGATCTTGTAGATTAGGGTTGATTCCTCTTACTTGATAATTACTTGTCAGTATTTGTTGGCTTTTATTACTTAATTTGGTCTTCTTCATCAAGCAATTAGCAAAACATAAAATACATGAAGATCACAGGAACACAAAGAACACAAGATAGAGGTTCTACGCCAGGGCAAAACTCCACAAGGGGGAAAATCCAAACAACTTCTCTTCTTATGGAATCAGATCAAAGTGACGTATCCAAGACCCAAAGACCAAGACCAAGACCTCAAGTCAACACTCCTTCAAAACCTTTCTCAAACAAGTCAAAGCTTATAGAGTCAACGCTAGTCAAACTTCACCAAATTTGGTCCAACTCAGAATTTTGGCCATGCAACTCAAATTTGCAGTTTGGATTTGCAACTTCGGCCTTGCAATTCACAAAATTACCTTAGAACTCTCGCACATGAGGGTAGAAAATAAAAAATTTTAGCCTTTTCTCTTTCCTTGGACTTTTTGCTCTTCCTTCTTTGACTTTCGCTACAAATCTTCTTCTTTTAGGTCATAGATCGAACTTGTGAGTGTGAGAGTGCAAATGAAGATGTAGTCTCTTCCTTTTATAGCCTTTCATGTGGTTGAATTAGGCCTCTTCTAGACAGTTCCCTCTTGGCAGGGCCGACTTGGTCTTGGGGGTCAAAAAGACTCTTCTAGACTCAAAACTAATATTTTTCTTTTATTACAAAAAGTCGAAATGGGACTTTAACACATGGCAAAAATTTCTTTTTGACTCAAATAAACCCTAGAAGCAAGAAGAACATGCTTAAAAATATTTTTTTTTCTTATTTTCGCTTTTTCATAAAATATACATTGATACAAGTACAAAGATAAGTATGAAGAAAGAACCTAGTGTTGATGAATGTAACTAGGTTCGGTCTTCATAGACATATTTAAGTCAAAGTATATTGTATTTGTCAAAAGAAAATAAAATGAAATTTTATTATTATTATTAAAATTGACTTATTAAAACATGGGTTTCATGCTCGGGTCAATTTTTTTTAGGTCAAATCCTCCATTGCAGGATTCTGGGGTTTGTGTCAAGTATCTTTGTCTATGTCATGTTTTAAAAAACCCTTCTTGGGAATTATTTGTCAAGAAAAAAATTTATTTTATATTAAAATAAGTCTTCTAGGCCTCCTCCACCAAGTCGGCCTCAAAACTGGACAAGTCAGCCTAAACTTGGGCAACAGAATCACTATATAGAGGCAACAACTCGACCTCATTTGACACTCACTCACAACAAGTTCGATTTGCAACTTCGGGGCCAACAAAAGTGCGAATTTCAAGGAAGAAGAGGAAGAAGGATAACAAAGGAGAAGGAGGTCTCTCACAAGCATAAGAAGTCAAAATTTTCTCTTTCTTTTTCACGTGTGAAGTTGTGCAGGTGCTAGAAGGGGGCCGAAATTCTGCAATAACTAGGAGATGGAAATCCTGTTGTTGGAGGTCGAAACTCCGCAACTGGGAAATCGAATTTCTAGATTGCTGTTAGGTTGGAGCTGCTGGATAAGAAGAGTCAACTATATCATCTTGGAAGGCTGACTTGGTGGAGGAAGAAAATTTGTTGGTCTAGGGTCTCAGTCCATCTCAATCTGAATTACTGAAGGAAGAGTTCTTGATTGGGTTTTCCCCTATATAGCGGTTTTAGCCCTGGTTAAATGCCTATATTTGGTGTCCCTGATCTTTGTGTTTTTGGTTTTGGTAATTTCTTGATGAACTAAGATAACAAAGAACATAAGAAAATAATATGAATTCAAAAGATATCACAAGTAATTATTAACTAGACAAAATATTTTTGCCTTTCCGATTTTCTAACATGGAATCATAGCTAAGGTGAAAGAAGGAAGGAAAAAGACAGCCTGAAGGTCTATTGAAATGAGAACAAGGAGTTTCAAGGTTAGAAATAGAAGATATCAACATGTCAAACTCAATGAAGGCAGAGAACAAACTAGAAGCAGCCTCCATCTACAGGGCTTGGAAAAAGAGAGTAGATCTCATTCTCGAAAAGTATAAAGTTTTAGATCTTGTTCAAGGAAAAGTCAAGAAGCCTACTGATGAATCAAGTAATGCAAATAAATCGTGACTACGAATCTAATTAGTAATAATGGATTGATTTAAGGATAACTTAATTCCATACATATCCAACATAAATTGTGCTCAAGAAATGTATGAGGCTCGTTCCAAGTTATTCACAATCAAGAACATTGGTCAAATAACAAACCTTGAGAATGAACTAAGAACTGTTAAAATGACAAATGATGATACTGTTTCATCATACTTTATAAGGATATCTAGAATCATGGATGAACTCCAAGCAATAGATGAATTTGTCCCAGAAAAGGAGCTTGTAATTATTGCCCTTCTAGGACTACCTAAATCTTGGAGTGGCTTTGCGTCATGACTCAACAATTGGAGGGATATGCCAACATTTGAATAAATGTGGAATGCATGTAGTCAGGAAGAAGCCAAAATACCGATGGTAAACAACAAAAAGGAGAATGAAGAAGAAAACACCTTGAATGCTTACTTTGCTCATCACAAAAAGAAGGGAACCTTCAAGAAGTTCAGAGGACCAAAGAAGAAAATGGACCTATCCAAGGTTGAATGTTACAATGGCCACAAGATGGGACATTACCAGAGTCATTGTCCTGAGGATCTAAGAAATAAGAAAAGAAATAGGGATCAAGCATATGTCACTGATGAAGCTCCATCTAAGAAGAACAAGACTGAAGAAGAATCAAAAGTCAAGGACTTATACTACTAAGTCCTCCCTTACACATATCCTCCTTTAGTCTTCTATTTTGAGTTTTGAATTGTTTTCCTTTATCTTTTGATCTCTAGTATTTGTAAATCTAACAGGACTTGTAAGAACATTTTTTATTTTGATAAAGTTATAGGTATCTTTCAAAGACTGTGGATTAAGAGGGAGCCCTCACCATTTTACCAAAGATAAGTATTTTGTTCCTTGTCTCCTCTTTTTTGTTTAGTTTCTTTCTCATATCTATATATGTCTGTATTATATGCTAATAACCTTTCTCTTTATATTTTTTCTTGGCTAGGAAAGCTTGCTAATTGCTCAAGTGTTATGGAGAAGACTTCAAAGGATAGACTTAAAGCATAGTTCTATTGAAACCCTTCAAACATTGATGTCCTACAAGGTTTGTGAAGAAACAACTCAAGATATGTCTTAGCCTATAAGCTTTGTTAAAAGGTTATCTTCATATAAAGGTACGGTCATTCTTCATTTATATTTTTCTCTACATTACTAACATTGTTATGTCTATGGTTTTTGAATCATAAGAGATTCTTGCTTAGGTGATTAATCATTAGATTGAATCAACCCTCTTTATATCTTGATCATTCATATTGAACCCTAAAAGGTTCTCTATAAAACCCTAACCTAAGGGTATGTCTATATTTATGAAACCCTAGTCTACTTAGGGTTAATAATGAAGTCTAGAAATCCTATTCTCTTGATGTTTAGTCTTGGTATTTTTATAATAGAAACCCTAGTCCTTCAGGGTTTGATGAATCTCTAGATCTTTAGGGTTTGATGAATTAGGGTTTATGAGTAAAACCCTTATAATATCTATAATAAGATCCTAGGCATGAAGCCCTAGGTGTACGTTTGTCTGTCTGATCGAAACCTTGGCATGGTCAAAATTGTTGTATATTGATAGTAGATATTGTTGTGATATGCTTGTGCATGATAATGAAATCTTAGATATGTATATATGCTAACTTAATTGTTGATGCTCATAGTTTGTAAATTCTAGAGTTTGTAACAAAGCCCTAGTAGAAGTTTGATATTCTAGGACATGATCGCTAAATCTAGGGTTTGCAACAAACTCTAGTAGAGTCTAAAATGTATAGTAGAATTGTTATTTGATTGAATTACTGATATCTAAGGTTTTGTGTCTCTAAGATGGAATCTAGGGTTTTTAATGGATCATGGTAGAATCTGTCTCTTAAAATAATATTGAGGCCCTGAATAGAATGAGACTAATTTAAGTTGCTTTATGTTGTAGCCTAGGGTTTGTAACAAAACCTTAGCAAGAAGTTGAAGTTTAGAAGTATATGTTTCTTATTGGTTTGAACCTAACTAGGTTTAGGTGTTTGATGTCTAAAGTATTTGATTGTTTTGACTATATTGACATAACTTTGATATTGTTAACTTCATGCTTCTATAGATATATTTGGTTGTACTTGCTATTAAAATGTTGCAGGTGCATAATCTTCAAGATGATGAAGATGTTCGTATAAGCATGATGAAGGAAGCTATATATCAAGATAACCTTGATGCCATAAGAAGAAATGAAGCCGTGAAAGGTTCTCCAATGTTATAAAAGAGGGAAGTAGTTGATCTGTCTAAGTTAAGAGGGAGCCTGGATAGAATAAAGATATATCTCCCTAGTTAAGAGGGAGGGCATATTATGACAATGAGTACTTTGAAGTAAAGCAAGAGTACTATCAATGAATATTCGTGATTCATGAAGTTGCAAACAAAAAGCTATATTTGGTGCTGCTAAAGAAGTGGTAGAAGAAAGCTTCCGATAAGATGTATTTGGATAACTTGTTGATGATATAAGCAACATCTAGACCTCGAAGGTTTATGTTTACTTGTTCATTTGAAAGTTTATTGTTGATTGGGGTTGTGATTGAACAGGTAAATCTCTCCACAAGAAGGTTGAAACACTTTGGAAGCATGCTTGGATAAATGGAGATATCTAGTTTATTAGGGAGAGTTGAAGCATCTAATGGTGGATGCTTGGGGGGACATCTGGTCGGCCTGTGTGTTAATGTCTAGATCCCGAAGAGGGAGGGTGGCATTGGTCTTGGAGCTCTGACCTTAGATACACACCTAGATCCCTGGGTTGATGATTAGTTAGTAAACCTTATGGTACCTAGACTAGCTGAAAACTTTAGTCCATCTTAGTCCCACCCGAATAGATAATCCTGGTCAGGTATTTAGTCCATGGCAATGAGTGTGCCTGAACTCTTCATAGTTTATGTTGGAGATCTTCCATGTACCTCTCTATGTTTGTAACTATGAATATCTCCCTAGTTAAGAGGGAGTGTTGAAGAATGTAACTAGGTTTGATCTTCATAAATATATTTAAGTCAAAATATATATTTGTCAGAAGAAAAGAAAATGAAATTTTATTAAGATTAAAATTGACTTATTAAAACATGGGTTTCATGCTTTGGTTAATTATTTTTATGTCAAAACTTCCATTGCAGGCTTCTAGGGTTTGTGTCAAGTATCCTTGCCTTTGTCTTGTTGTAAGAAGCCCTTCTTGGGAATTTTTTGTCAAGAAGGAAATTTGTTTTATATTAAAATAAGTCTGCTAGGTCTCCTCCACCAAGTCGGTCTCAAAACTGGACAAGTCGACCTAAAATAGGGCAGCAAAATCACTATATAAAGGCAACTCGACCTCTCCACCAAGCTAGTCTCAAAACTGGACAAGTCAACCTAAAATAGGGCAGCAAAATCACTATATAAAGGCAACTCGACCTCATTTGACACTCACCCACAACAAGTTCAATCTGCAACTTCCGGGGCCAGAAAAAGTGCAAATTTCATGGAAGAAGAGGAAGAAGGATAACAAAGGAGAAGGAGGTCTCTCGCAAGCATGAAAGTCGAAATTTTATCTCTTTCCCACACATGTGAAGCTATGCAGTTGTTGGAAGGGGGCTGGAATTTTGCAGTAATTAGGAGACCCGAAATTTTGTTGCTGGAGGTTGAAACACTGCAATTGGAAAGTCGAATTTCTGGATTGTTGCTGGGTTGGAGCTGCTAGATAAGAAGAGTCTACTATATCATCTTGGAAGGCTTACTTGGTGGAGGAGGAAAGTTTGTTGGTCTAGGGTCTTGGTCCATCTCAATCTGAATGATTGAAGGAAGAGTTCTTGATTGGTTTTTCCCCTATATAGGGGTTTTAGCCCTAGAGGAGTGCATATACTTGGTGTCCCTAATCTTTGTGTTTTTGGTTTTGGTAATTGGTTGATGAACTAAGATAAAAAGGAACATAAGAAAATAATAAGAATTCAAAAGATATCACACGTAATTATCAACTAGAGAAAATCTTTCTGCCTTTCCGTTTTTCTAACACCTAGTTATATTTTTCAACACTAACCACATTGTATAGAACCATATATTTTTGATTAAAAACCGTAAATGAGACTGGTACATCCTCGAAACTAATTTTCCAATTTCGATTTGATTCCAGTAAAACTACTTTTCACTCCACGACTTGGTGCTATTATTGAAAGCCATGATATATGATAGCATTTTGTTGTAAACACATATGCGAAGGCATTTTGTGGAATATTTAGCCTTTCCCACATTTTTTCCACCTCTATATGAATATGATTATAAAAAGATTGGTGAATGTAAATTTGCAAATTGAATTGTGTTATAATTTGACTTGGAGAATTGCAAAACATACGTAACGTGTGACAAAAAATGTCTGTCAAGAGAAATCTCCTTCATTTCGTTAGCACCATCTCTATCAGTGCTCAAATCATCCTAGGCATCACTCATCACCATAGCATGAAAGCCTATTTCACCCTCAATAGGTCCCTAAAGGTGAGGAAATAACAACCAAATCTAGTATTTGTGATATAACAACCAAAAATAGTACTTGCAACCTAGAGTGAGTGCCATAAATGTAATTGACTTTTGTATGCCTTGTGAAAATTTGATGAGTTTCTTCCCTTTATTGTACACGTCATTAATCCATCGACAATCTTTATGCTCAACAATATCATGCATCAAAAGTTTCAATGTCTACATCAAACACCCAAACCAAAATATATGAGGATGAACCCATTCGATGATTTTTCCTACTCCGTTATAATTCGCTGCATTATCATTGGTTACTTGAATCACATTAGAATGACCAACATCATTAATAATTTTAGTGGGAGCTCTAAAATGTTTTGAGTAGAGGAAGTGATGGTGAGGAGTCATGCACTAAAAAAAATTACGCCACTAGTTGAAAAACCAAGAACATATATCAAATGTTGGTTTCTAACATTTGTCCAACCCTCAGATACAATGGGCACCCCACAATGTGACCCCTCATTTGTAAATCATGTCACAACTCTTTGAATATTTTCTCTTTCCATATCTAGCAACACAGTTCTAACTTTCTCAGACCTAGGGCCCTTGTATCTTTTGGGGGCTTTGTTGATGGCCTTAACCATATCATGCCAATAAGGGGAGTAAAGAACATTGAATGGTACACCACAAGCATAGAGAAAGTGCACCACTTTTGGATCCATGTCATCCCTACCATTAGTATTAAGGAAATTGTTGTTGTTCTTGTAAAATCACCCCTTGCATGCCCTCATCTTTTCATGGGAGCATACAAGTGAGCTAGAGAGCATGTTGAGAATGCTTAGGGAGCACATTCCGAGCATGTTAGATTTGCTACGAAGCTAGCACCTAGTACTTAATTCGTAACAGGAAACCGATCTATTGATTAAATACACAACTAGGTTCCTAACATACATTCAAGAGAAACAACTATACTTATCTCAATTAGAATGACACAACAATCCTACCCAATCACAATTTTTCATTAACAATCCAAACTTGCTTGTGCTCTCGTCCCAGGATAATGGCCCAACTAAGAAAATACAAATTCCTTGGATTTGATCTAGCAGATCTACGTCAGATAGGTACTCAATCTCTTTGGTAGATCTGGATCTCTAGGCTCCCTCCTAAACTTCCTCGTACGTAGCACTCTGGAGTATCACACTCCTCCTATGGCTAGTGTTGCTGTATGGAGTGTCTTCTCCCTCTCCCTAACCTTGCTTTTGTAACTTTAAATTGAGCTAAATACCTAACCATAACCCTAATCCTCAAAATGATCAACGATCGAGATTAAATCGCGCCTCACTTGAGATCAATGGCTAAGGTTAAAACAAAATCACTAATGTAAATTACTTTACATTTCCTAAGTTTCTTTTAGCTCAATAAGCCAACATAATACTTATGTGCTTTTTCTAGGTTATAGAGTAACTGCTCAACCTAGAGCAAGTGTTCTAAGGAGAATGTGGACGACTTTTGCGCTTTTAGGCACAAGCCCTGTGCGGAAGTACTTGCTCGAGCTACAACTTTGAACACTCCCTCTTAGCGAGGTAGGGACTTCTGCCTCCTAGGACTGGCTCCCATCCTGGATTTGCATCTGTTGTCATGGCTGCTTACTTTGAATTGGAAGGCTTTCTTGACATCATCCTCGAAAGCCCGCTCCCTTTGAATTTATTCCTAGAAGCCTTTTGCTCCTGAACATTCTGTAAGGTCATCTCATACCAAGAAACCTTCTTGACAGACTTGGAGGAATTTGTTAGTTGCTCCTCCCTACTTGAACATGAAGGCGGACTCCCCCTGAGTTGCTCAACCTTGGGAGCCTCCCGCTCCTTGTTCTTTGTCATTGCAATTCTTCTTGCCATTGTTCTTGTGCTATGTTCTATCACCGTTTTAGGTTTGTCTTGATCCTTTGAGGCATTGATAAACTCTGATGCTAATACCCCGAGTGGTACATTCTCCCTCTCTCCCTTTGAGGGTTGACCCCCACCAATCCTACTAGCTACATTGCTAGTACCATCATTTGTACCATGCTCTGCTAGTTGAAGCCTATCGACACTTCTACTCATAGCCTTTCTCGGCAGATCCCTTGTCCAATGACTTCTTGTTGTCCACTGCATTTTGTAGTTGTTCGATCATGCTTAGCACGACACGATCCTTCACACTGCTTTGTGGCACTACTTGCTCTAGACCTGAATTCCACAAGCTAGCCTGACGATTGCCTCACACAACCCTATTTGTAGTCTTGCTTGCAGTCTCAACCTGGCCTCTTTGTATCTTGCGTGCTATTGCACCCATGCACCTGACTACTTTCTTTAACTGCGTGTGTGGCCTTGTTGGCCTCTACTTTCACAACACTCTGCTGTGGCCACTTCTGGGCCTGCTCTTGTATGCACACAACTTCTATTTCTGGTGCTGTTGGCAGGTCTTCCCACCTATGTCTTCTGCTGCATCCCTTTATCGTTTGCAGCCAACCATTTCCTTGTTGGTTGGATGATGCTGGCTGTGTTGAGCTTGTCGCAACTACACTGCACCCCTGCCTGTTGACGGTTATGTTGTCGGCTACAATTCGTGGTTGGTCAGCTACCTTTGCTGTCATCACCTCCGCGTGAACTATTGCCGCTGTCATCATAACCGCCATGTCTATGGCCTCAAGCTACCGCACCTACCTGTCTACAACCTCTTCTGCATCATTGCTTCGACTGATGGCGACTGCCCCTTTTTTGTTTGGTCTTGTTAGTGGTTGCCCCCTCCGGTTATACAATGGGATACCCCATACCGGGTACAATGGGATACCCTCATGATATAATGGGATACCCTTGGATATAATGGGTACCCCATAGTGTGACCCCTTATTCATAAATCATTTCATAGCTCTTTGAAGTTTTGCTCTTTCCATGTCTAGTAACATAGTTTTAGCTTTCTCATACCTAGTGACCTTGTAGCCTTTGGGGGCTTTATTGATGGCCTAAACCATATCATGCAAATAGGGGGAGCGAAGAACATTGAATGGTACACCACAAGCATAGAGAAATTGCATCACTTTTGGATCCACCTCATCCTTGTCGCCAATATCAAGGAAATTGTTGTTGTTCTTTTAAAATTATTCCTTGCATGCCCTCATCTTTTCATGGGAGAATGTAGGTGAGCTAGAGATCATGTTGGGAATGCTTAGGGAGCACATGATGAGCATGCTAGATTTCTTGCTAACCTAGCACCTGGTACTTAATTCCTAGCAGAAAATTGATCTACTGATTAAATACAAAACTAGGTTCCTAACTTAAATTCAGTGGAAGCAAATATATCAATCTCAATCACAATGACACAATATATCCTGCCCAATCACAATTTTTCATTAATAATCCAAACTTACTTGGGCTCTTGTCCTAGGATAATGGCCCAATTGAGAGAATACAAATGCCATGGATTTGATCTAGCATATTTGCGCTAGGTCGATGCTCGTCTCCTTGGTAGATTTAGATCTCCAGGCTCCCTCCTATACTTCCTTGGATCCGACACTCTGAAGTATCACACTTGTCGTCCTCTTGAGGTTAGTGCTACTGTATGGTGTGTCTTCTCCTTGCCCTTAGCCTTGCTTTTATAACTTCACATTGATCTAAATCCTAACCCTAACCCTAATCTCAAAGTGATTAGTGACCGAGATTAGATCTTGCCTCACTTGAGATTAATGGCTAAGATTAAAACAAAATCACTAAAGTAATTTACTTCACTTTTCCTAAGTTTCTTTTAGCTCAACAAGGCAACATAATACTTTTTCATTTTTTTCTAGTTACAAAGCAATTCACTCAACCTAGAGTAAGTGTTCTAAGGAGAATGTGGGCGACTTTTGTATGCCTAGACATAAGGCCCATGCATAAGTACTTGCCCGAACTATAATTTTCAATAGATCATGTCCTTGACCCGGTAGCATCCTAGGGAGCACCACATTCCCCACAATGCTAGGGAGCCTTGGAGCACACTCCTAGGGGTGCTCCCCAAACACTCCTACTTTGAGCCCGTTTTCAAAGTATGAGCAACCCTTGGGAGGAGGATATTTGCTGCTGTAATATTCTAGTTAGGGTCATTCACTCTATTTTTTTAGGGATGTCCAAGCTAAGGAGAAAGATCAGGTGCAACACATTATGATTTTGTTGGAGTTCTAGTAAAATCAGATTTGAAGAATGATGTATTGTTAGTTGTTAGTTTAGGGAAATGGTTGTCCTATTTTGTTTATTTATGGCTTCATATGTGGTTGTCCTTGAATTGTTCAGTGGTAGCACATTATTCTTGGTTGTAGTTTCATGGTCGTGATGGTGCATCTTATCTAATAAGGGCTTGCACTTATTCTTGCCTATTAATTTAAAAATTTGTTTTGGACTAATTATGGCACATCACTGAATGGCTTAATTACTTCTTCTCCATTCCATTTAAAATCTCTTGCTCTTTGATCCTAACTCCATCGCCCAATTTAATAGACACTAGTCTTGGTAGTGCACCAGCCGTTTATTTCTAAAGAACATCATCTTTTCCAGGGTTCTCCCTTTGAGATGAGAAGGAAGCAGCCTAAAGTGAGAGGAGTTGTTATGGTGATAGTGGGAAATGTTCCCAAGTGCTCGTAGGGTTGAACTTTGATTAGGGACTTGGATATCTTTGAGTGCAACTTTGGGAGGTAACAAACTGGAAGCATTTATTAAAAAAGCTATTCCTTTAGTTGAGAAGTTACTATAATGGACAACCTACTTTTAGTATGGTGTGTATATTATTCCTCTCTTTTTTTGTTAGTTGCTTTAAGGTGCAATAAATTGGGGCATATGCTTTTGACACTTCCTTGGGGAAAAATGGGTGGGAAGGGGTGATTCTCCTATTGAGATTATGTGCTTAGTCTTCTCTTGAGGACACATGTCATAGTATTTTATGGATGTATTAATGGATTTGCTAAGCCTATCCATTGGTAACTGACCCATTTATTGTGCTGTACTTTATTTGGCTACTTTTGCTACGACCGTCTTAGCCAACGGACTAATGCCCCAACCCTATAAATACAAAACCTCTCATTTGTAATTATCTATTTAAGTGGATTACTGATAAAGGTCTAAGGGCATCTCTTCTTTAGTGCACCTCTTTTATAGCACTTGTCCTGGAGTTATGCAACAATCTTTCTTGGTTATGTTTGATTTCTCTCTCAAGCAGAGTTGTGCCTCTTGAGTGCACTATAGCATGGGTTTATCTCTCTTGTGATCAATATTCAGTGTTGTTATAAGTTTGCCATGTTTAACTTGTCTGGAGTACGGGCTATTGAAGTGGTCACTGTAGATTTCCTATCTTCTTATGAATACAACATGCTGTTTGAGTTGGTTTGAACTTTTCCTTCTCTATCCATCACCAATGTTATCATTTCTTGGCTATTTTTGGTGTTTTTTAAAGTGAATCTGATGGAATTTTTTTTTGCATATTTGCCCTTGTAGGACGATGTACTATTTTTTCCCTCTTTTGCAACAAAAATTATTGTTGTATTTCCATGACCATGTTGCTATGCTTGTGATCCATGGATGGAAAATGGTTTTTCCCCATCTTAATGTGGCCAATTGGCTTTTTTGGCCTGGTCAATTGCAATTCTTTCTTCATGGTAAGGGTTTATGAATGTATTTAGAAAACTCTCCCTGCTTCTGATGATGATAGTTATGGCATTGTTTGCTTGAAAAAGAATGAAGCTTTTGGGTTGGTTACACTATTTGGAGTTGCATCTTGTTCATCACACCTAGTCTTACAAAGTGAAAAGAAGATTTGGAATGCTTTTCTCCAGTTATTTGTGTATTAAACACTACTCTAGTCATTCAACTTGGAATTGAATTCTCCAACCTAAAATGGGCAAATGTTGTGAGCATCGAAGAGTCTATTACAAGGTTCACGAATCTGAAATCTAACAATCTTGCATTTGGTGGCAAGGATAAATCGGATTCAGAATAAATCTCTCGTACATTCAAAATGTTGCTCTCATTTTCTGCAACATCCTTCTCTTTATTAAGGCACTTGTTTCTCTCCCTTTAGAGGATGTAGTTTCAAACCTTTTCCAACATCAAGTCCCCTTGAGGAATTTGGGAGAATTACTCCCTTGTGATCAAGCCCATTCTAAGGCTACTCCATCCTTAATCTGAAACCTTTGTGATCAAGCCCATTCTAAGGCTACTCCATCCTTAATCTGAAACCTAACATTCCTACATTTGGTGGCAAGGCTAAATCAGATTCAAAATATGTAAGTATTATTCTTAATAATTTTTCTTGTACATAAATAATTTTGCTGCATTTTCTAGAACATTCTTCTCTTTATCAATGCACCTGTTTCTCTCTCTTTAAAGGGATGTATTTTCAAACCTTATCCAACTTCAAGTCAACTTGAGGAATTTGAGAGAATCACCCCCTCGTGATCAAGCCCATTCTAAGGCTACTCATCTTCATGGCAGCATGAGTCAACAAGGGAAACTCCTATATCCTCCAAGAAGGGGATGGTGTGTCCTTATTGCCATAAGGAAGGACATTCTGTCAAAACTTGTTTCCATCTTCTAAAGATTAAATATATTGGTAGGAAAACAACTAGAAACAATCCTCTTTGAAAAAAAAGTTGGTAGTTCTAACTTTGCACATCTAGCTATGCACCAACTTCTTTACAAGATTGGAACACGGATTCTAGTGCTACTATACATATGATGAAGCACAAGTTCTCTCTCATAACTGTGATCACCATAAAGGAAAGAAGGTCACCATTGGTGATGATTCAACCCTCCTAGGTTTTGGTTGTGGTCACTATTGTATTTGCAATGCTAAGTTTGGGCATGTTCTCCATGTTCTTGGGGTCGACTAAATCTTCTATCTATCTATCATATCATACGCACCAAGAAAAGGGTAGAATTTTACCAATACAAATGGATTGTCAAGGATACTAGTGACTGGTTCGAAGTGGTTGACCCTAGATATTGTTATGAATTTGAGGATAAGTACAAGTTGGGAAAGAGTTTTGCACCTTTAACTTAGAACAAATTCATTGGAATGATCAACAATTCAAATGATGACAATATTCCACGACATTACCCTTTTTGTCATCCCAATTATGGATCCTTGAGACACATGAACCATCTTTGCCTTGTTGATCATCTTCCACAGATAAATGTACTAGTAGTGTGCAAGGGATATGTAATGGGAAAACATCAGAGAGTTAATTTTGAAGGATCAATGTAAGCATGTTTCCAATCCCCTTGAATCGATTCACAATGAACTCTATGGCCCCATGGCCACTCCTCTTGAGGGAGCCAAGTACTTCATCACCTTTATTGATTACTATTCTCAGTTTCTCTTGATCTACACCTTTAAATCCGAGGATGAGGTGCTAGGAAATTTTTTAGAATGCAAACCTTTTGCAGAAGCTTAATGCAAGTTCCTTCTGGATGGGGGAGTGAATATAATGGTAATGCTTTTAGGTGCTTCCTTTTTTCTTATGGAATTTCTTTGCATAATACTATACCCTATATTCCTTAGCAAAATGGAGTGTAAGAATATGGAAACCATAGAAATGGCCCACTGTATGCTTCATTTTTAGAAGATGAAGGTGTTTTTATTGGGAGGGGTTGTTGTTTGTGCAACATACATCATCAATCACAACAACTTTTATGGTCGCTAGTATGACTCCTTATGAGTAATTGCATGGGCAGAAGCCTTACCTTTGGATTAGGTTCGTAGGTCTTGTTGTCACCTAGATTGTATAGGCACCACGACAACCGCTCAGGGTGGGGGTTGTCACTCTTATCCTCGCCCACTTCATTCTAGCTGTCTCCTAACAATAGGCTATGGGGGTAGTCCCCATGAAATGCGATGAAGGAAAACAAGTCAGGAATCAACTTGCTTGGGAGAGACAGATGAGTGGCCAAGCCACTTGGTTGAATTTTAGCAAGATTATTAATTAGATTAGATTTTCGTGTATGAGACCAATACCTTAACGGAGTCACAATTCTTGCTTATGGTAAATTGAAACCAAGTGTCTGGATGGACACCCACTGTTTGAATGATTGACTAACCTATATGATGTACAAGTCCTAGGACCTATGCGAAATGCAAAGATCTTGGTTAATTTTAATTATATGCCTAATCTAAGTATGGCCTTCCCTTAACTATTTTGAAGCTGGGCTCCAAGGTAGGTTGTGGGAAGGAGGCCAACAAGAAGTAGGCTAGGGCTTGATTAATGATACCTTCTGTTGTGTTCATATCACCTGATGCCTTCGGCGTTGCAAACACTGTAGCTTTGACGATTGCAAGATCACTGTATTAACCACCAAAGAGTTGCCAAGCCCCTCAAGCTAGGTGAGAAGGGTTGCCCTAGATCTCTATCAGCGTAGCTTATGCTAGGAGGTAAGTTTTAGTGCAAGCTAGATCTAGGATTCTTATGCAACGATGATGAGTGAGATTATCTTAAGTTAAGATTGTTTATGTTACTTAATTACTTAGTGTAAATTATCTTAAAGCAATAGTACTTAACAATATTGCGATAACAATATTAACAAGATAAGTGCCAAAAGATACAAGTGCAAACTTCACAAGATATTCCTCAAGATGCTAGATTACTTATCAATTAATCACTAAGTTAGAAGATGCCAATGTTCAACAATATTCAATACTTAAGATGAGCTAAATATCACTATTAAGATAACCAATGAAAACTTAGATGTCCAAAATAAGATTAAGAATGATCTTATCATTTCAATGGCATTTATTAAGAGGAAACTCAATCAAATCAACAAGATACCAATATGTTCAAGAAACTTATCGCCAAGACAATTTATGATTCAAGTGCTTTTAGGTGAGTGAACTTATAGATGTGAAATATAAATAAATAAACTCACAAGAACAACACAATGTTAGCCACTTTCACCACATAAATGCTAGAAACATGTAACAACAAGATATAGAGATATGAAGACACTTATGTACTTTATGTTCCTATGATCCTTTTATGAGCAGCAAGTGACTATTATGACAGCAGTAAGTAAATGACAAATTCCAAGTATATATGCTTGCCCAATGTTATAAGAAGCAACCCAATTGCCAAGCAAACTTAGCTAACTGAAAAATTAGGTGAATTAGCCTCTTTAAAATGTATTTTTCAGAGATATTTCAGATCTGATTTATTAATTACAACAGTAAATAAACCACAGGTCAGCAAGCTAATGAGGCTACAAACAGTACCAAAATTGCCTAAAAATAGGGAAATTTACCGGAAACTGAAAATTTCAAGTTCTTTAGCCCTCTTTGTGCGTGTGATTCAAAAATTACAGATCTGAAATCTTCAGTTATGCAGTAAATTCCAGCAAACATAAAATTAGATCTAGCCTAGATCTAAGGTGCCCAAATGGCCAAAATTTAGGAAAATCAATATTTAGCAATCACTGAGCAATTTTGACCATTTAACATTTGATTTTAGGGCTTAGTTATTACTGATTTGACTGTTGTAATAAAACAGAGAGAAAACTAGGGTTTAGAGGTCAAACCCTAGGGTCAAGGCCTTGTAAATCCCTTGGTCAAAACTTGCTGAAACTTTGGGATCACGTTGCCACCTAAAAAATAGAATTTTTGAGCCCCAAAAACCTGCAAAACCACCAAGTTCTTTAGTCCAGAAAAATCAAAGAAGGATCTAAGGTAGGTTAGGGGCAAGGAGGACCAACACCAATCCCAATAGGGCTAACGTTGGCATGAAAAGTGGCAAGGAGGGTCAGCGCTGGAAGGGAGAGGCCTAATGGCCAAGGGAGAGGCCCTAAACAGGGCTGTCGTGGACACACAAGGGCCACGACCTAGGGTGAGAAGGAGGCTGAGGGCCTGGAGAGAGGCCTAATGCCCACAGCCTCAGGCCTAGAGGCCTAGAAGGGTTGCCGCAAGCCTTTAGAAGGCTGCGGCTAAGGGAAGAGAGGGGAGAAGGAGAAAATGAGGGGCCGAGGGGAAGGAGGGCCGAGGAGAGGAAGGCCAAGAGGAGGAGAGGCCTGCGACAAGGAGGTGAGGTCGCAACCCATAGGGTTGACGACTAGCCTTAGAGAGGTTAGATACCCTGATGTAGAGGGGCAAAGGAGAGACATTGAGGGTTTGGAAGGGAAAACGGGGTTTGAAGGCCTGAAAACTATGAAACCCTTGCTCAATTTTTTTTTTTTGTGCTTCAACTCTTAGATTTTCTAGAAAACTCCTTTGTGGGTAGTCCTGCAAATTTTCCAAGAGACTAGATCTTACCCTCAAGGGCCTAGATCTAACTCTACTTTAGCGTGATCCCTTGATCCAACCTGCAAAAATGGAAAATACAAACCCAAGCCTAAAATATATACAAAATACTTAAAAACCCAAAACCCAAGTTAGAAAAAATAATTTACAAATTATAATTACAAAATTATTCACAAGATTTACAAATATACAAGGGTTTTAAAATTTTGAATTTTTGAGAAAAATATTTTTATGGAGTTTTTTCCTTTGAAGAATGACTAAAAATACTTTGGAAACCCCATTGTATACTATAGAATTAGTGAAGATTTAATCCACCATAGAAATATTTGGAATCCAAGCAACAGAGGTTCCTGCCCAAGTTTGTGAACTTGGAAGCCAAGGACTGAAGCATCTGAAAGCATGGTGTATTTATCTCAAAAATAATATGTTAGATCACATGGGGAATCAAATCTCCTAAGATTAGCCCAAAATGATCAATAGTATGATTTTATATCCGTCTAATGAAAAAACATATCTTACCAATATTCAACACAACATAGAGATGCATATAGTCAGCACATACCACAAATCAATAAGCAAGAACACCTTGAATTACACCCCAAAATCTCTATTTTGATAGAAAATATAGGTTCCTAGCGGGACAATAGTTACAAAGATGCTTCAGCAACCATTTTATAGCCAGAGGTCAAGATGTTAGAGACTCAAACGACTCTCTAATTTATAGATTTATCCTCCCAAGTGGAAAAATAACGACTAGTTTCTTTGATCCTTGTCAAAATAATCTGGGTCATTGATAAACACTTCAAGCTCTTTTAATCTTGGCCGTTGATTTTTTATTTTTAAGAAATTTCCGAATTTATCATTTAATTCCATTTTTATTAGCTCAAAATTAATTATTTTGGGTTAATTTTCTCAAAAAATTGAATTTGACTTAACCACCAAGTTCCAAAGGTCCACATTTTCTTTAAATATACAATATTCCCTTGGTGGAAGACGTTTAAAAATTGATTCCTTTGGGACGCACGAATTTTTCCACTTGGAGAATTATTTTCCTAATACAATTTAATATTGACTCTATTAATTAATTTTCTGGTTTAGGATTTAATTTTATTTTGCCAGAAAAAATAATTAATTTATGCATGAGGGGATTTAATTATTTTTCCACCCTCTAACACATAAGATCTTACATTTACAACCCTCAAAGGGGGAATACACATAGACCGTCAAGACACATAACCCGTTTGCGACATAATATGATCTAGTAGACCAAGTGATTCGTAATAAAATAATTAAGCCAACTAGCTTAAATTATTCTTAGTTCAGTTTTACATCAGACTCAAGTAAAAACACTAGGACTCACCTAAGATTTCGGGAATAAATCTCACCCTAGCTTTGGGGTTTAAGCTGTGTTGGAGATCAGATGCACAGCTAATTAAATCAAAGACTCAGCAGATAGATCAAGCACATAAAGGCACAGGAATTAACGTGGTTCACCCAACTAATCTGGGCTACGTCCACACAACATAGGCATCGGCAATCTTATTAATCAAACAGGAGATTACATAATTCAATCCTCACAAACTCTCACCCTCATTGCAAACAATTCGAATGGTTGCCTGTTTTATAGCAAAGGGAATATAACAACCTCATTAACTCACTTTCATCAAATATAGGAGGCATTAATCATCTCCCAACAACCTGGAGCTAATCTAGGAACTGATTCCTATTGTTGTCATCTACTGAGATTTTGCCTATCTTATGCAAAACAGAAAATCTCAATAGTCTCCACCTTGACAACAATTAGCCTGATGCCCTGTTATTATTATTTTATCTTTTCTGCAAGCCAAGAGAAGCCAAACACCAGCGTAGCTTCTCTAACAAAACTGGTTTCGTGAACATGTATGCGCAATTCTCCTTTGTATGCACCTTTTCTAGAGAGACGCCCCTTTGAGTGATAACCTGTCTTACAAAATGGTACTTGATCGGTATATGCTTTGATTTACTATGATAGGCCGGATTCTTAGCCAGATGTATTGCACTTTGACTGTCACAAAATAACTTGATGTTGTCCTGCAACCTACCAAATTCACCAAACAAACCTTTCAACCAAATCGCTTCTTTGCAAGCATGAGAAGCAGCGATGTATTATGCTTCAGTAGTGGATAAAGCAACAATGTTCTGTAGCTTTGACATCCAGCTGATAGCTCCACCTGCAAGAGTAAAGACGTACCCTGAAGTTGACCTTCTCTTATCCAAATCACATGCAAAATCGGAATCAACATATCCGCAAACAAATTCACTACTCTTATTGTAAGTGATACAATAACTACTTGTGCCTCACAAATACCGAAGCACCCATTTCACTGCTGACGAGTATTCTTTACCCGGATTTGCCATATACCTGCTGACAACCCCAACTGCATGTGAAATATCTGGTCGGGTACAAACCATCACATACATTAAGCATCCTACTACATTGGCATATGGAATTCGAGACATATAATCCTTTTCTTCATCGGTATTAGGACATAAACTCGAAGAAAGCTTGAAATGGGAAGCAAAAGGGACTGACACAGGCTTCACGTTATTCATACCAAATCTCAAAAGTATTTTCTCAATATACTTCTGTTGTGATAGCCATAGCTTACCATTGCT
>APFE030772601.1:101091-144374 GCA_000404065.3 Pinus taeda | reverse complement strand
ATACATCATCCTGTTTCAATCTACTATCTACATCTAACTGTACAAGAGAGGATTCATTAAACTTTACATCTCTGTTGATGATGATTTTGCGGGTAGTAGGATCCCACAATCTATATCCCTTTGTTCCAACACCATACCCAACAAAGATATACCTTTTAGACTTTGGATCTAACTTAGTTCGCTGATGTTTAGGCACTAGAGCATATGCATCACAACCAAACACTCTGAGTTTAGAATAGTCACAAGGGTGTCCTTTCCATACCTCTTGCGGAATCTTGCAGTCTATGGCCGTCGATTGAGATCGATTTATCACATAACAAGCTGTTGCCACTGCTTCTGTCGACAACTCCTTTTGCAACTCGGCGTTACTCAGCATACTCCTTGCTCTCTCTAGAAGAGTCTTGTTCATGCGTTCAGCAACTCCATTTTGCTGAGGAGTATAGGCCGTGGTCTTATGTCTCTCGATCCCTGCATCCTTGCAATAGCTGTCAAACTCCTTGGAAGTAAACTCACCACCATTGTCAGTTCGTAAACATTTTATTGTTCTACCGGTGCTGTTTTCTACCAATGCTCTAAACTGCTTGAAAACTGAAAAAACATCAGACTTTCTTTTCAACATGTAGACCCACACCTTCCTAGAAAAGTCATCAATAAAAGATACAAAATAAGACAAACCACCATATGAGGTTGTAGGGGTTGGTCCCCAAACATTTGAATGGATATAATCAAGTATGCCTTTATTAGTATGTTTGCCTATTTTAAACTTTTGTTACTTTGTTTTCCAAACAGACACTGCTTACAGAAATCTAATTTTCCAGACTTCAGATTTTGAAGTAACTTTCGATCAGCCAAAATTTTTAACCCTCTTTCACTCATATGCCCCAATCTTTGATGCCATAAGTGAATGGAACCATTGTCATGTTCAGACACCATAGACACAAAATCTGACCCTGTACCTCCTTCTAACTGAAATAGATTTCCTACTTTTGTAGCTTTCATAACTAGTAAAATGCCTTTGTAAATTTTCATTACTCCACCTTGAATTACAGTTTTATATCCATTCGAATCAAGTGCTCCTAATGAAATCAAACTTTTCCTTAAATCTGGTACATGCCTCACATCAGTTAATATTCTAGTTGTCCCATCAAATATTTGTAGTTGTATGCTCCCAATCCCCACAATATTACATGTTACATCATTACCCATGTACACAATTCCATCATTAATTGATTTATATGTCTTAAACCATTCTTTATGGATACACATGTGGTTTGATGCACCGGAATCTAACAGCCAATGTTGACCATGATTTGACACATTAACTGATAATACTTCATCACTCATACCTGAACTAGATGTCGAACCTGTATCTGTCACATTTGCCTCCTTCTCTGTCGAAGAATCTGCTTTTGAAGTTTGCTGCTGTCGCTTCCAGCAGTCCTTCTTTAAATGCCCTGATTTGCCACAAAACTAGCACTTTAGCTTACTCTTCTTCCCTTTTGACTTTGGACGTGAGTCGCTCGGCTTCCTGGGGTGTCTTTCTTTCGAACGACCTCTAACCATCATAACTTCTGATGTAGAGGTTTCGGAATGCGACTTCCTCCTTGTTTCTTCCGATAATAAGGATGCAATTACATCATCACACTCAATAGTTTCTGATGAACTAAGACTTATAGAAGTAACAAAATGATCCCATGACTCGGGCAACGAGCACTATAAAGTAATAGCTTTATCCTCGGATGGAATTTTTACTTCTATACTTTGTAATTGCACAAGAAGAGTATTAAAAGCATTTAAATGATCAACAATCGATGTACCTTCCTTCATTCGCAAACTGTACAACTGTCGCTTCAGGAGAATCCTATTGGTTAAGGATTTGGTCATGTACAGTTTCTCCAGTTTCGTCCACAAACCAGCAGCTGTTGTTTTCGACACGGTATTAAACAAGACATCGTCCGCCAGGCATAATGGAATAGCACTTACTGCTCTTTCATCCATCTCGTCCCACTCATCGTCTGTGATGTTGTAAGGTTGTTTGGATTTACCCATCAATGCCTTTACCACGCCTTGTTGGACAAGCAAGTCATGCATTTTCACCTTCCAGATTTTGAAATTATTTTTGCCATTAAACTTCTCAATTTCAAACCGGGCACTTTGAGTTTTCGCCATCTTGTGTCAGCAAAAAAAACACAATAATCTCCAAAAAACCAACAATTAAAACTGCCTATGCCTTATATGCCTTTGCTTTAAAAAAAAAAAAAACTTTTGTTTGTTTGTTTACTGTGCAAATTGGGCAATAAAAAAATAATCTCAAAACAAAACTCTTGTTTTATTTGTGCTGTGCATATTACAACACACAACCGAGTAGAGCGAAGTGCAATGGAGCAATGCGCACACCACAAAATCAATCCAATACGCACTAGCAAAACCAATCAATACACACCTCGAAAATAAAAAGATAATCGAGAGTTACAGCAGGAGGCCTGTGTTTCCTATGATTTTCACGTTTGTGTAATAACACAGAATCAATAATAAAACTGCTACGACTAGAACGATTAAATAATCCTGGGATTGCCGCAGGCGCTACGTGTTGAAGTATCCTATACAACGCTTTGACTTGCAAGGATTCACTGCCAACATTAACCCTCGAAGATCACGGCTCAAGGCGATAAATATTTGCAAGAACTTAAACTTCCTGATATACTGCCATGGAAATGCATTTGGAGGCCATGGACATTCAAACATCAAGTTTCACATCATTCAAATTGTGTCCGATTCATTGAAACTCAAAACATGACTCCCAAATTTTGAAACTTTAGGTGCATTTAGTTCAAGGAAGGAAAGAAATTTCAAGAGGAGAATAGCTCAGAATCGATGCTTATAGCTTCAAAAAAAGTTGCAGCAAACAGGCTTACGAACCATCAAACATGAAGCTGAGCATGACCCTTTTCCAGCAGTGCGCACCATTCAACGCACCTGCAACCTCCACGCGCATGTATGAATAGCGCCCTCCACGCAGCACACCAGGCAGCAGACCGAGTTCCCTCTGCGTAGCACTCCAAGCACGCAGTCCAACAGGTTTTAATCCTCAGCGCCTCCAGCACGCACCTTAGCAATACACTTCACCTCCAACACTTGAAGAAAGTTTTTAAAATAAAAAAAACACTCTGCGTTGTCATATATATGCAGCAGCAACGCAGGCTCAAACTCTGCGCAGCACCTCCAGGCAATAATTCAATCTTATAGCACATAAAAAAATACCTTCACGCCTTTGCGCTCCACCTCCAGCACGTGCTCCAGCTGCGCCACGCCTCCAACTTCTCTGATACCACTTGTTGGAGATCAGATGCACAGCTAATTAAATCAAAGACTCAGCAGATAAATCAAGCACATAAAGGCACAGGAATTAACGTGGTTCACCCAACCAATTTGGGCTACATCCACACAACATAGGCATCGGCAATCTTATTAATTAAACAGGAGATTACATAATTCAATCCTCACAAACCCTCACCCTCATTGCAAACAATCCGAATGGTTGCCTGTTTTATAGCAAAGGGAATCTAACAACCTCATTAACTCACTTTCATCAAATATAGGAGGCATTAATCATCTCCCAACAACCTGGAGCTAATCTAGGAACTGATTCCTATTGTTGTCATCTACTGAGATTTTGCCTATCTTATGCAAAACAGAAAATCTCAACAAGCTGGAGGGAAAAAAATCTTCTGATTAGCCATGTCTAGAAGCACAGGGAATCAACAAGGTTAAAAAATCTCTTAGGATGGAATTCGTCATCAAAATTATAGACTTACCCAGGTTATTACATATACTCAAGGTCTTATTAGGATCATTTACATTACATAACTTGCAAAATGAGTTTACAATGACATGTAAACTGTTGGTAGATGACTTGATCTTGTTGAAAAAATTTGGCACTTCTACTTCTTTGGAACTTTGACAAAATGTTTGTAATAGGTTCACCTCCCTCATCAAAGGTGAGATGTATCACCTGTCAATGATACTCCATGCAACACTTTGGTTGGCTACAATGTGACATTTTAGGGGTTTCACATAGGGGACCGAACATTCTGATGCAACACTTTGGTTGGCTACAATGTGACATTTTAGGGGTTTCACATAGGGGACCGAACATTGTGATGCTATCTTTGATGAACGCCTACCTCATGGTTTACCAGGATCTCTTTTGTCACTTCTTGCCAATGATGATTCCAATGATGCTTATCTTCATGTATCCATGGATCATGTGTTTTCTTCTTTTGATTTACCACTTGTTGATGATTCCTAGTTGTTGAAGAATCTAGGGCAAATTATTAACGATTATTCCATCATTGACAACTTCTTGTGATGTGTTTTATTGAGTTAACTTCTTTGTATTTGCTTGTTCTTTAATCATCATACAAATATCAAAACAAGACAAACAATAAAGTGAACGTACACAAAATGTTAACTCTAGGGCGAAACCTCTCCTCTTGAGAGTAAAACCCTTGAATCTCTTCTTATAGATATTTAGATGATGAATACCAAGACCCTTGACAAAATTGACACCAGACTACTTCTAAGATGTTTGTCACTATCCTCTGCACTATAGACTTGATATCACTATACTCCTTCTTGGTCTCCTTATGTCTTCGTTGTCCAATCATAGTCCTCAACTCCTTTCTTGCCTACCACAGTTCTTTGTTTATGTTATTGTTTTGAGACAGTCCTTCATGCTCTTCGTTGGTTATGATAAAGATAAGACATGCCACCACCGAGAGCTGAATGTAGTCACTGTATATATAATACATTACCACCGAGAGCTGAACGCAGTCACTATATATATATATACACCACAACCACTGAAAGCTATCACAACGTATAGACTTCCGAGAGCTTGATATTACCCTTGATCACTTCACCGAGATATCAATGTGTATGCGTACAATCTTCATTGACTATGATGAATGATCCGAGGACTTGTTCATTGACTCAAGGCCACTCCTTATATATATAGATCATCTATGATACATTAGGTCGACATGAGTGCCTTAAAGGTAGGCCGACATACAATCAAGGAGATCACTGTCTTTTTGTAGAGCCGACTTGCATGAGGACAGTGACACTTGTTCTTGGAACGTAATCTTTTGACTTTATGACTTTTTTAATACTTATGATGAGACATATAATCCTAAAGACATCAAGAAGAAGTCTTTGACCGATGGTAAACACATCTTTCTTATGAAACCCATGATGCAAGGAATAATAATTTTTCTTTTACGTAATATTATAATTACAAGTCATAATGAAAACCGAACCTAGTTTCATTTTCTTCAACACTCCCTCTTAACTAGGGAGGTATTCATTAAATGGTACATGGCTATTCTCAATACTAAAGAGATCTCATAAGAAGAGTCGGACTAGTAATCCATCTGTATAACATCATTATAACCAACATTGTGACATAGCAAGGCCTTGACTAACAACTCTATCTCTCAATAGATCAGAGCACAATGTTGGCGAGGCCAATGATTATGGACACCTTTATCATTGTCTCTCAACGTACATACCCACCCGGGTGTTCACTGAGTATGACCTTCTAGGACTATTCTTATCTTGGGTTCCCAACCCTCAGAATATCGGTCCTCTTGCCTACTCTTGTCTTGGATGTCCTACACATCCTTACAGAGCATCGGATGTCAGATGATTATCCAATCCTCCATTCTTTCTTCCAAAGTGAAGACAAGAATGTTGTGTCTATCTCTCCCTCTCAACTAGGGAGGATATCATGTGTTTACATTTCTCTTCATGGCCTTCACCTAGACTTATGACTCTTAGTCCTGGTTTAGTGTCTTAGTCCTGGTTTAGTGCATGACACATGAAATAGGAAAACACAATTGTCACTCCTTTTTAATCAAGGGTGATGTAATCCAAGCTCCCTCTTGATCAGGGACTTGTCAGAGCGCCCTCTTAGCTAGGGATTCTTCTATATATCAACAACTTCTTTTTCGTGGGTCCTTCAGCTGCTTGGTTAGCTTCTCTCCTTGTAGGGCAACAACCATCGATCACTTTCCTCCTTAGTTTGTCATGTCATTCCTTTCTTCATGGAAAGTGGCCTTCTTCATATCTGGAACCCTCGTCATATGACTACTTCTTTCTCATAATGCTTCTTCCCTTCGTCACATGGATGCTAGTTGTATTTGTAAGTAGCCCTGCATGAACTTATCCAGATATTATTTAAGAGATCAAAATATATCATTAAATCAAGTCATACCTTACGATATGACTCTTCATCATGACATCTTTCTGTAGGTATCAACATCCTGCATACATGTTGACACATCTCCCAAAGATATCCATTGTCCAGGGTTTTCATCTTGTCCATCATAGTATTCATATCTTTCTGAGAGATTTTCTAGTCAAGTCTTCTTGATCTTTTGGATGTTGATTGCCTTCATCAGGGTTGCATATCTCACGATCTCTTCCTTCCTCGCACATTTCATTCCTAGTAGCTTTCAATCATAGTTTTTTCATTGTAGTCAACCACCTCATATTTCATATGAGGACATATTATGTTGATTTCATCTGGTGTGACTTATGTCTTTCTGCATCCTTTCAGAGGAGGAGATCCTTTTCCTTCGATCATGCTTCTCAAGATAGAAGTATTGATCTGCAACCATACAACATGACATTATAAAGCTTAAATACGAGTATACATACCTCATTTTACCTTTAGGTTGTCCATGCTTCTTTTAACAACTTCCTTGATTGAAAGATCTTCAACCCCTTGAATTACTCTTATGTCATCATATCATTATTCATGAATTCCACAGGTTGGAGTCTCTATTGAAACACTTGCTTCATCCCTGGATCAGTGAATCTTCTAGTGAAGATTCCATCAGAGAGTCTTGAGGATCTTAAAGATCCCTATCCAATAGATGTTTCCCTTTTTTGCATGATGAACATTCTTCAGATGTTTGAGTTCTGCAAAGTTGTTTCCTACAACTTGTCTTCTTTCGCAGAGACCCTAAGTTGTTGACGGAGGTATCTTACTTATCCTTGTGATTATAGTCATCCTCGTGATATGTCAAGAGATATTGTTTCTAATACTTCTATAATGTCACATCATATCTTGATGATATATTGTAGTAAGATTCTTCGCAGGATCTAGGAGCCCAAAAGGAGACTTATACAGAGAGACTAACTTAAAAAATTCTACTCCCTCTTACCATGGGCTGCATTAAGCTCCTTCCATCCTATCCAGTGACATGAATTTTCTTTTCCTCCTATCAATGTTCTTTTAAGAACCATATTGTTTGTAGGTCCTTTACTAGTGTCCCCATTGTCTACCTTATGAATTCAAAGGATACCTTATTTAATGACTTTACTCATCTATGAGGACTAAGACTATCCTCCTCATTCTATGCAAGGACTTTTTCCATGAGGACTATAAATATCCTCCAATATTTCTATTTCCTTACAAAACAAAATCATTAAACCAAAAACATGAAAGATATTTACTTGGCATGTGAAGAGGAGATCTTCACCTTAATGCTTCCTGTGCTTGAGTTGCCCATCATGAATCACTAGTATCCTTTGATCAAGACTTCCTTGGAGACCTTCTAGCACCATAGCATGACATTTGTGATCCTGACATTGTCTTTATTCCAAATTCATCTTCAAGGTGTTTTTGACTCCTACATTTGAAAACATTGTTGACATGCTAGTGATATTGTTGTCCCACAAGTGGACTTTATCACACACAACATTCCTATCAGCAGAGAACGAGATGGCGATGTCTATGAGCACTATACGAGTTGTGTAGAGAGGCACAGTGTTGTGAGCCCGAACTTGTCACTGAATTTATGGTTGCTGCTCCATCGTTATAGCTTCATTGAGATCTACATTGTTCTTTCACTGAGATCATACCTTTTCTCGTCTCATCATTGTAACACTGAGATCTTGCACAAAGATATAATCAATACTTGTAACTATGTCTAGAGACCAGGATTATAACTTCGTCCAACTGGTTATTGTGTGATTCATTCATCATGAATATACCTAGACTGAGTATGCTTCATTGAGGTACTTTATATCACAGTTAAGCCGAGACTCGGGACAACGACAATAGTCACAATGAAATGCCGAGACATGGTATGAGATTCGATCTTATTCATAAGTCGAGACTGTAACAATGATTAGATATCATGCCAAGATTGTATCACGAGATCACAGGGACTGCAATTTTGTATGATTGTGACCGTGATCATAGGAATGCGGAGACTATATATTCTCCTTCTTCACCGAGACAGAGTATCTACCAAGATTGTATGCTGATACAAACCTTCACTATGTCAAGCGAGACTTATATAGGCGTTTTCGTTACTTGCATTCCTGTGATGACCCTTTGATGATAATTGTGGAGACACAAGATCTTGCTGTTTGTAGATTGCTTGTAGTAGACTTGATCCTTCAATTTTTGACAAAACCCTTCAGCTTGCTTTTGATGCCCTACGTGACACTTGATCCTTGAATGTTTCTTCTTTGCCCTTCCTTAGACTGTAACCATAGCTTTGAAACCATGTTGGAGAATCTAGGGCAAGTTATTAATGATTCTTCCATCATTGACAACTGCTTGTGATGTCTTTTATTTTTCTTGAGTTAACTTCTTTATGTTTTCTTGTTCTTTAATCATCAAACAATTATCAAAAGAAGAAAAACAATAAAGTACACATACACAAAACGTTGGCGCCAAGCCAGGGAAAAACCTCTCCTCTTGAGAGTAAAACCCTTGAATCTCTTCTTATAGATATTTAGATGATGAATACCAAGATCCTTGACAAAATTGACACCATATTACCTCCAAGATGTTTGGCACTATCCTCTGCATTGTTTGGCCCACAATCCACAGTCTATAGACTTGATATCATTGTACTCCTTCTTGGTCTCCTTATGACTTCGCTGTCCATTCACAGCCCTCGACTCCTTTCTCGGTTGCCACAGTTCTTCATTTATGTTATTGTCTTGAGACAATCCTTCATGCTCTTCGTTGGTTATGATAAAGATGAGACAAGCCAGCACCGAGAGTTGAACGCAGTCACTGTATATATATACACCACCACTGAGAGTTGAACATAGTCACTGTATATATATACACCACCACTGAGAGCTATCGTAGCGTATAGACTTCCGAGAGCTTGATATTACCCTTGATCACGTCATCGAGATATCACTATGTACGCGTACAATCTTCGTTGACTATGATGAATGATCCAAAGACTTTTTCATTGACTCAATGTCACTTCTTATATATATAGATCATCTATGATACATTAGGCCGACATGAGTGCCTTAAAGGCAGGCCAACATATCATCAATGAGATCATTGTCTTTTTGTAGAGCCGACTTGCATGAGGATAGTGACACTTGTTCTTGGAGTGTAATCTTTTGACCTTATGACTTTTATAATACTTATGATGAGACATAAAATCCTAAAGACATCAAGAAGAAGTCTTTGACCTATGGTAAACACATCTTGCTCATGAAACCCATGATGCAAGGAATAATACTTTTTCTCTTACATAATATTATAATTACAAGTCATAATGAAAACAGAACCTAGTTACATTTTCTTCAACACTAGTTACTATTAGTTGTAGTGGATCTTTCTTTATCTCCATCTGAACTTGGTCTGTCCATATGTACTCCTTTCAGTTCCTCTATAATTACTGGACAATCTACCGGGATTGATGGGACTACATCTTTTGGTCTCTCTTCTCCATCGATTGCTTCTCCTAGTCTTCCATCATTTGATGAGGTCATCACTGCCATTACTCCTTTACTAGATGTGCAACTCAGTGATGCTTCTTGGCCCAATGTGTACAGATCACAGATGATACCTTTCATGTGGACACACAGTTGTTGGATGATGATGATGGGGATCCTTCTACTACGTTGTTCTCATCTCTGCCTAAATGGGTTAGCAGATGCAATTGTTTTCTTTGCACGTCCTTCAGCTCCACATTTAGAGGTGCCCCCATCTTGGGTTCTTGTTTATTTAGCCCTCTTACTCCTAACAAACACCATTTCACTCCACTGAATACTTTTTGGAATCTGATCAATGCTAACAAAGGGCTTGGAGGTTTTCTCCATCTTTGTTATAGCTTTTCGATAATCCCAAGATCAGCAATATGGGGGTTTATTGTGATGATATATGGATGCACATTGAGATGATTTGTGGATGTAATGCTTTCTCTATGGCTCCTCATTATGTGATTAATTTTTGCTTGAGGCTACATGTTGACCTACTGTAATGATGGTTTTATTGAGACTATGCATGAGTAACTAACCCACCTCTTGTACTCTATTTGGCTATTTTTTATGTGAGCCACCTAGTCAACCTCTTGGGGCTAGTGTCCCAACCCTATAGGATGTATAAATATTAAATACAGCAAACTCCTCATTTGTAATTATTCATTCAAGTTGATTATCGGCTAAGGCTCAAGGTTCGGCAAACTTGAAGCTTCAAGTTCAAAGTTCACCAAACTTCAAGATAATTCGAACATATTCGTTCTTGTACATGGAATTTATAATAGAATTGAATGTGTATTAAAAAATTAACTGATTAGCTAAACTGCACAAATGAACTGATTTACCATATTTATATATTTTCTATATCATATTTATTTTATTTTTGTTATTTATTTATATTGAATGAGTTTTATTATATATAATTTAAAATTTTTAAATTTAAAAGTTGTTGAATCTAATGCCAAATTTTATGATCAAAATTTAGAATGTTGAATTTTTATCAAATTTAAATCTCATCGAGCTTGAACATGAACTCGAACCAGGTGACGAAGGGGCATTTCTGTTATAGCATGCTGCATGCATCTCATGACTACTTCTGTTTGGGTTATGCAAACATCTTTCTTGGTTATGTTTAATTTCCCTCTCAAGTACACTTGTGCCTCTTGAGTGCTAAATGGCATGGGTTCCATCTCTCTTGTGACCAACATTGAGTTCTGTTATAAATGTGCAACATTATTGGCATTGCAGAGGCATTCAAAATCTCCGGATTAGGAGTGTGCTCAAAAGGATATGGAAGGTTTTGCAGATAACTTGCATAGAATTTTACTGGGATTTTGAAGGGCTTCTCAGTGCCTGGGACTTAGCTTCAAGATCAATATCAACATATCACACATATTTGAGGCAGCTAGGTCTACTGTCTAACCCATTTCTATCCAGGAAAATGGCTAGCCAAAAAAGGTTTTCATACATGGGGGGAATTTGTGGGCCAAGACTCAGGCAGCTGGATTGCACAGAGAGAAGTCAGTCATATGCATAGGCTTTGAGCAATACACAAGTAAGCTTTATCAAGACATTGCAATAACATACTTGATAGTATGATTCCACAAAATGAGCTTGGATATGCAAGGACCCATTTGGACCTATGTGTGATTCTTTTTTTTCCTTTTGTTGTTCTAATTATTAGAACCGAAGATTTTTCTAACAGGATATCCTCAAATTGCTTTTTGACAGAAGCAAAATGGAAGAGGGCCATTCTACGATCTTAAGGCCATATGGGTTAGGAAGTTCCAAGGCATCTGAAACGTACACGATCATTCAAAGCTCAAATTGTTAGGTGGCTGATGCTCAATAATCGTCAAGTAATTAGACTCCAACGTCTGTGCTATATGCTGTACAGATGTTAGATGTGTGATTTGTTGCAAGACAGAAACAGTCAAGTACTTATTGTAGGATTGTAAGGTGGCCGAAACCTGTTGGGATTGGTTTGTAATAGAATACCATTCTCTGTTCATTGCTCCTCTCTAGAAGAATGGGAACATCCTTGGGGGTAAATGGGTGCTTAGATAGGCAGGAAGAAGTATACGGGGCACTATAAAATAACAGCCATTTCCTTATGGCAAATATGCTGCCACTCAGCTTATAATGGAGAAGATACATTACTTCACCTGGAGGAAGCTGCAAATTCAATTCTAATTTAGCAGTACAGTTTGCCGCTAGGATATAAATTTTAGAGAAGAAAAATTGGTACTGTTGTGGTATATACCTGCTTTGGCAGGAGCCGCATGATTTTTATGATGTATTTTCTTTTGTTCATTAAGATGCATTTGTTTCAAAAAGCATATTGTTTTAATTATGAGAGTGACAAATTTTTCTGTTGTCTTGGGTCTCAACATGAGAGTTTTTGGCAATTTGGATGCCTTTGAAATGGAAAATTCCTTGAGGTAGTGCGTAAGTTGACCTGTCCTACTGAACTACTAATTATGTGTTAAAACCAGTTTGTACAGCGGCACAGCCTTAGTAGGGAGCAGGGATAATAGCTCTGGGACCTCTCTGAGATAGTAGAGTTACCAAAATGTTAACGAAAAAGGAGTTTGAACCCCTGTAACAAGCCTGACCTTAATTTTAGAGCAGAAATGAGACTGATATCTACTTTAGAATAATAATGAGTACTTTGGAGCTATTGTTTAATGGGATGTGTCTAAGCACTGTTTCTGTTCACCTAGGTGCAAGAAAACTGTAATAGGCTGATGTATGGGAGACCAACTTTTGTAATTTTTTTGTTTCGAAGGAAAACCTTGTGGGAAAACTCCCAGACACTTCCCCAGATTTCGTTTATGGCATCCAGTGCAAACTTGTTGGTGCTGATGATGGTGCTTGACCTGGCAGGGGTCAGAGGCAGCCAGCCCAGGGGATTGACCCTAAGACCTCCTGCATGAAGCTCAAGGCACCCCACCACTCTAGCTAGCCCACCAGGCTAACAAGTGGCCTTTTTAACAAGAAGGCTGATTTAAAAGCTGTTCTCACCTGTCACAAGGTGATTTGACTGGTCTGACCCATGTTCCCCACTATTAACCGAGGTTTGATATTTGAAAACACATTTTCTGTTTGATACTTGTCCATTTGGTGTCACCTTTTATATCCATGATTAGAATTTAATTTAGAATGAGTATTTGATATTTCCTATCAATGCTGCTGAAATAAGCATTGGGATAAAATGGGCAGAAAACAAAAAAATCGTAAAAATTGGGAAAAAAAGAAAAAGAAAAAGTGACTCATGGAGTTTTTTTGGATTGACTCGCTATTTTTTTGTGATTTTTATGATTTTATCCTGAGTTTATCCCCATTTTTATCACAAATTTATCCTGAGTTTATCATGATTTTTATGCTTTCTCAATTTTTTTGGGCTTAAAAATCGGTGATTTTTTTGTCCAATAAGATTGACGCCTAGAAAAAAATTGCAATGTGGTGTTATTAACGTCATTTTTTTGCAATGTTTGCAACAATGTTGCTTCATAGATATTTTATTTGGTATTGTATTGCTTTTCTGGATTTTCATGAATTTGGTTTTAGTTGAGTAGTTGGCTCATCTATTCTTGCCTGTCCTAGAAGAAATGTAATATTTTACAAGCCATATCAAGATGATTATAGTTATTACAATCATAATCAGTGCTTCATATCACATAACTTGATACCATGAAACTCTTCATTTAAAAGACTCATTAGCACAAAGTCATAATAATTTTTTTTTCTTGGTAATAGTTTTCTTCATTGAATCGAAGTTTACATTGGGCAAATATCTCCAGCTTAGTGACATTTTTGTGCAGGTAATTCTGGTTGGCCATGATGTTGGAGGCGCATGCATATCATATGCAATGGAACATTTTCCATCAAAGATTGCTAAAGCTGTCTTTATTTCTGCTGCTATGGTCATCAATGAACAGAGAACATTTGATATTTTTGCCGAAGAGGTTCCACATTTTATTTTTAATACCCTTAAATTAAATAATTGGGAAAAGTATTTGAAAATTAGAAAACTATTTTATTCTGTGGCTGCTTTTCACTAGTGCACAGATGTGGTCGGATTAAAAGTGTTGAAGTGCATTTTAATCTTATTGAAATTACGATTTTCTTTATTTTATTTTTCAGGCTAAGAACCCAGATTGTCTTCTGCGGAAGGCACAGATATTTATCTATGCAAATGGAAGTACAGATCCTCCCACAGCGTTTGAGCTTGAGAAAGAATTATTGAGAGATGTATTATTTAACCACACCCCTGCCAAGGTATGTGTTAGAATGGCACTAGGAGGCAAATTACTGTGTAAATATAAAGTGTATGCTTTGGATACAATATCGTTATATTTATTAGTAGTACCTTGAATTCTTTATCTTGGTTATAGTTCTTATTCTATTCCATGGACTACTATGATTAAGGCAAAATTAGAGCAAGGAACAGGCTTGGTCTTATGGTATAAGAGTTATAAGAACCCATAAACCCTAATTTTGCCCTTTGCAAATTTGGAGGGTTAAAGACCAGCTCATTTTATTTGGCTGGAGGTTCAGAGATAGATGCAGATGCAAGTTGGGGTTGGTTCCTAGAGAGACTAGTTGTAGGATTGATTCAATGATGATTTAGACACATTTTTGCACATATTGGAGAGAGTTGCTACTTTTAGCAGGTTCCCTACTTTGTAGGAGATGGAGTTCCAGGGATGGCACAGCGACAGTGATCACATATTTGGAGTCCTTATGCACTCAGAGTTCCAATGAGGCTTCTTTGGCCCCTGGGTAAGGTGCATGGCACCTACTATTTTTAGCAGGTTTTGTCTGAAGACTTGCATGTCAGAGATAATGGTATATTTCAATTCCTTGTGAGATTCCATGTCCGATGAACTACTTATGGACGACATGCAAGCACTTTATATTTTTAGCAGCACTTGCATGTCGATTCTGATTGCGGATTTTGGATTCTTTACTGAAAGACGAATCCAGTGAGTATGATTTCAAGAGAATCTCAATGGATATGCAATCCAATGAGTATGATCTAAATATGATTTATAGATACAGCGGAAGGGCAACCTTTCAATTGAAATTGTCTTGAGCAAAGCAAGCAGCCTTCTCTCCTCTTCATCATTCTTTCTGCTCTTTTCTAACTCTTATTATTTTGTGTCTGGATATCATTGTCTTCAGTTTGGTAATTGTCATCTTGGTGCAGCCAGCCTTTTGGCTCTCACAGAATAAAACTCATTTTTGATCCTTCTCTGTTTGGATTTGTTTGTTTCATGATATTTTGTGCAATTAATCAAGATTTATTTTAGCAATTACTTTGGTAATTAACCACTTAAATATGCTTTGTTTTTATTTTATTTTTTCATACAAAAAGCTGATTTGCAAAGGATCATTCCACAAGTTACATTAAGAATTTTTACGCACTTGTTTGGCCACAAACATACTGGTCAAACAGCCATTTTCTTGCTGTTTTTCTATGATATATAGCAGATTTACAGGTTTGAACAGCAGGTATTAAGACTAAGGACACCCCCCTGAGGTTGGTGAGCACCAGTTCAAATGGAGAGGGAATTTGCTAGTGACACCAAGGGCATATTTTCATATTTGTTCACTGATTTCTGCTTTTGATTTTTGAGGGCACTATTATTCGTTAGTGGTGTAGAAATTAGTGCAGACAGAACCCAATGGAAAATATAATATGGGAAAATATGGCCCAACATTATTGGCAGAAGAAAATAGAGAAGGTATGCCAACATCTTTAAATAACTATAGCAAAATTGAAGTTCATAACTGTTAGTTTTACCTGTGATTGCTGGGTCTTTGTTGTTTCTCCAGCAGAGATGGCATGTTTCAACAGTCTTACCTTGGTCTCTGTGAAAGCGTGAATGAGGGTCCTGTTATAGAGAGTTATGACTTATGTGTGTGTGAGGTGCATGCATGTGGGCAGTATGCATGGGCCCTCTTCTACTTCATTTATCGTTAGCCAGTCAGCTATATTTAGAAGCGGAGACTTTCTTAGCTTAGAATTCTTTTGTCTTTAGCAGCAGCTTTATTTTTAGCTGGGTGCATGAGCTAGTTTCAGGGTATTATTTCCAGGAATATTTCCCATTCAGACTTGTGTGTACTTCTTTAGGTTGTCTTTAGTTTATTCTGATCACAGCCTTTCATAGAAGGCAGTGTGGGTGAGTATTTATTAATTCAGTGAATCTGTTTAGCAGTTGAGCTAAGTGCATTGTATTTCCTAGTGTTGATAAGGCAGTGTGGGTGAGTATTTATTAATTCAGTGAGTCTGTTTAGCAGTTGAGCTAAGTGCATTGTATTTCCTAGTGTTGATAATATCAGTATCAGCAAAATATCGGCGAGGGTCCAGAAACATCTTATTGGCAATATCGGCAAATATCGGCAAGCATAAAAAAAATAAATCTTTCAGATTTTTAAACATAGCCGATATTTTCAAAATATGGTGATATTTTGCAGATATTTTCAAAATGGAAAATATCGCGATATTTACTCTGATGTATATCGTTTTGCCAGAAATATCGTGATATTTTCGAATATCGCCGGTATTATCAACACTAGTATTTCCTGTTGTTCAATTAATAAAACAGTGATGTGATTGACAGTCCAGTTATACAGTTGCTGTTCATATTATCTGATTTTTTTGTTTTGTTTTAATTTCTTTGGCTACTTCTTCTTTTCTCTACAGAACTAACTGTTCTGAGAGTAGTTTCTGTTTTAGTGGCTAGCTGTTTAGGGGTTTCAATCTTTTGAGTGGTAATATCATATATGTATTACCATGATCTGAAAATTTTTAGATGGCATCAGAGTGGCAGATCTGAAATCTGTGGATGGATATGGCTGCTCTTGATGAGGGAGATGCGAGAGGATTTCAGTGGATGTATTGCTTCTGCTTCAGTTATTCATGTGATCTGGACATGTGATAAGTTGTAGCCTGTAGAATGTGATGCCCTAAGTGTTTCAATGATTGTTGTGCTTGTTTTATGCCTGAGAGGGGCAATCCACATTCATGATAGGTTTTGGATCTGATTTGTTTTTGGCTGATTTGTTTGGTTTAGTTTTGTTCCGAAACTTGAAAATATGACTAGTTTTTGGTCTCAAGGAATGTGACCATCTAGAGGATGCTTCCAACTTTACACCTTGGAAGTGCATTCTATATATGCTATTCAAGAAGGTTGACCTTTGTTGGGAGTCACAATTGCCATTAGACCAAAACCCGCAGGTGTTAGTCAACGATCACATCTCTAGAGAAGGATCCACAAGAGGCGGTTAGTCCATGTGGCGAAACACACTGGGAACGTTGGTTTATCCAATGTCCAACAGTCTCCCCCCTCAACGCAAGTCGGGTGTGTATTGAACTCATGACCTACGCTTTGATACCACTTGTTGGGAATCACGATTGCCGTTAGACCAAAACCCGCAGGTGTTAGTCAACGATCACATCACTATAGATAAGGATACATAAGAGGTGTTTAGTCCATGTCGCGAAACATACGGGGAGCGTTGGTCTATCCAATGTCCAACACCCCCCCTTTGTGTCCCGAATCCCGCATGTCAGACACAATTCTCAGGGGACATGTGTCTGATTTGTGGCTCAAGCGTGTCTTGACGTGTGGGATTCACTGGGCACATGATTGGGATTCGATGGGCTAGCGAATCCCAATTTCGGGACACGTGTCCCTCTGAAAATTGTGCCGCATGGATTTAAAAGCCTGATTTGGGCCGTTTAATCCCTCATGCTTGTGTCTCTCTCTTGCTGTGGGTGTGTGGGAGTGAATAGAAAAGGGTTTGGTGTTGGGTGTGGAGCCTGATTATCTTCATGATTATTCAAAGTTTTTTTGTTTCAGCTGTAGTTGGATCCCAGTCCCTGACAGTAGAAGTTCATTAGGTGAAAGATCTGACGATAGAAGTTATGTTAATTTAGGGTATTTGGCCCTTGAAGCCAACCCTCAATTTATATGAGGGATTCGTATTGTGATTGTGGATTATTATTTTGTGCGAGAAAGAGAGAGGAGGCTATGTGAGAGCGAAGAGGAAATTACATCGAATTTGTTGTAGGTTGCATCTCTTCATTTTGCTGGATAATATAAAGGAAGGTCTGGATGTTTCCTCGTGGACATAGCCCAAATTGGGTGACGTATATACATGTCTCTCTTGTTTTATGCTTTTTTGTATGTGTTTCTGCAATATTTTGTGTTCCATTGCCCTGTTATTTAATTTTTGACATTTGGGAGCATTTTGGAGGTGATTCAAGCAACTGGTAAGCGCATTGCTTCCATTTTTTTCCATTTTTGCTACAGCAGTTTGCCTCTCCATTTTGTTTACATGCTTGTGCATTTTTTCTTTATTTTTTGACAACATTCATAGCTCAATCAAGGGCAGTAGGGAAGGGGAAAAAGAAGGGGAACAACGTCCCCATTGGTGATGCCCCTCTTGTTCCAATTTCATTAGGGTCTCCAAGTGTTCCCTTTGTTGAAAGTGGGGTTTCAACAATAACTTCAAATGTTGAGGCCAAATAAATTTAGAAAGACAACAACCTCAAGAAAGTAAATATCCCTTTTGGAAGTATGTCACAAGAGATCAAAGGTCATGCAACAAGTTAAAGGGACGAGGCAATGTTTCTTGGACATGCAGCTATTGCAACAATCATTCAAGAGCACTTATTTCAACGTGAAAGCTCATTTGTTGGGTTTACTAGGTTGTGGAATTGGAGCATGTACAAATGTGTCTGTAGCTAAGAGGGAAGAAATGGAAAAAGAGGGCAATCCCGGTGTGGCAAGGGTGGCTGCATCATCTAAAAAAAAGAAATGAGAATCCCCTTCCATTCTTGAAGAAAAGCAACAACAATTTTCCATTTGAGAGTTTTGGTGGGGGTATAGGTCAAGCAACAAAAGAAAAGCAGTGGCACTTGGTCGAATGGACAAGATATTTTAGGAAGAGAGATGGGAAGAGCTTGATATCACCATTGCCTTCTTTTCTATCTAAACTTCATATCCTTTAATGTTGCACAATCACCTTTATTTCTTGAGATGTGCCGAGCTCTAACTCAAGTGGCTCCATCAGGGTATGTGCTTCTTGGGTTAGAGAAGCTTAGAACCACATTGTTAACTAAGGCAAAGAAAGAGGTGGACAAAATGCTTGAGCCTATTAAATCAATATGGCCAACATTTGAGGTTAGTATTGTTTATGATGGATGGACAGATTCGACACGCCACCCACTCATCAACTTCATGGTGTCTTCCTTGAATGGACCAATTTTCTTGAAATCAGTGGATGCACAATATATGGGTGAGTTGTTCATTAAATTTATTGAAGATGTAGGTGTTAATTCTTGTGTGCAAATCATTACAGACAATGCACCTATTTGCAAGGCTGCTCACATGATTGTGGAAGCTAAATATCCACAAGTATTTTGGACACCTTGCATTGTCCATTCCTTGAGTTTATCACTTAAAACTATTGCTTTTGAGGTGCGTTGGATTGGAAGTGTTATTGAGGATGCACGACATATCCACAACTTTGTACAAAATCATACTAATGCTCTTAAAATCTACAAGGAGTACACCCATCTATCATTGTTGAAGATTGCAAATATGCGGTTTGCCTCTCTATTCTGCAAATATGCGGTTTGCCTCTCTATTCATCATGTTGAAGAGGTTGAGGGAGGCAAGATCGCTCTTGGAGCCATGTTTATTTCAAAGTTTTGTTCTTTTTGGAGAAAGACAGATCAAGTAGCCTCAAAAAGAGTCAAGGATGTAGTGTTGGATGATGCTTGGTGGGAGATGGTAGATGTCAATATTAAGATCATGGACCATATCATTACTTTGCTACGATTTTCAGATTTACACCAACCCACCCTAGGAGAGGTTTACAAGGGATGGGATTCCATGATTGAGTCTAGGAGGACCTTTATTTTACAGAGTGAGTGCCCTGAGTATGAGACATCATCGAAGGCCTTCTTCACCACCATACAAGATATTCTTGTCAGCAGATGGGACAAGAATTGCACACCTTGACTCACTCATTGAACCCAAAATACTACAACCATGAGTGGTTGAAGGGTGGACCTTCTCGCAGATTCCCTCCTCACATGGCTGGTGAAATTTCATAGGGGAGGAAGGATGCATTGAGGTAGATATTTCAAGATAGATCATCCTTTGATGAGGAAGGATGCCTTTGCAGAGTTTTCCATTGGCATTGGGTGATTTGCAGGCTATGATGTGATTAGAGATAGGGGGGCTAAGAAGCCCTATTCTTGGTGGGAAACTCATGGGGAAACAAACCCTCCTCTACAATAGTTTGCCATGAGGCTCCTCTCTCAAGTTACTTCATCCTCTTGTTGAGAGAGGAATTGGAGTACATATGGGAATTTGTATAGTGTCAAGAAGAGCGGGCTTGCGCAGTGCAGAGCAGAGACAATGGTGTATGTGCACACCAACCTTTGTCTTATCTAGGCAGAGGGATGAGTCGTTGAAGGGAAAGCAAAAGATGTGGGATGTCTTTCCTATTGATATGTGATTGGACAACAATGTTGAGTTGGCATTGACCAACTTGGATCTTAACGAGTTGGTTCTAGAGCATGTCACTTTTGATGATGGTGATACTCTTGAGGGGTCATCCTCCACATCGACAGGTGCAAAGATTACATTGGACATAGAGTAGGATGCAATAGAGGAGAACAGTGGTGACCATGATAGTGATGTTGATTTTGATGATGATGATTGATGAGCTAACTACTAACTTGCATTTGTTTTTTATTTGCTAATGGTAATTCTAGTAAGGAGTCCTCAGGATTCAATACCTACTACCTATGTAACACATTATGATTTTGATGACTTAATGAGAAAACTATAATTTCTTGTCTTTCTCCTATTGGATCATTGATGAATCTGTCACAATTGTATTTGTATGCATAATGTTACATTGTACAACTTACAAATTTACAATTTAGAATCTAGATCTATGTTTGAATTTGTATCATGAATGAGAATTTGTGTAATATGAAATCATTGAAATATCTATTTAGTATTAATTTTTAATATATATATGTGTGTGTGTGTGTGTGTGTGTGTGTGTGTTTCCTACTTGTCCTGTTTCGGGGGTCTATGTGCCCTGTGTCAGACACTCGAATTTGCGTGTCTAGCGTTTCCCATGTCAGGTCACTTAGGATCTAGCTGATCTTAAGCATCCATAGACTCCATCAACCTAAGGACTAGGCACTAGCCTTGTCTAGGTGGTGATCAAGTTAAATTTTATCCATAAATTGAATTCCGTCCTCTCTGTTTTCTAATTCGGCCCTCTTACGAACAAGCGACCCAATTAGGGCTTAGTGTGAATTAGCTAGGAAGGAGAATTTTTGGTCTTGGAAAGTCTCAACATCAAGGGTTGTAGTGGTTGCCTCAAAATCATTCCTCTTGGTGGCCATTCTTTCCATTTTCATTCATAATTTCTTTCACCCTAGTTGTTTTCTCTAGGAGAAAACCGTATTTTGTTTAAGGTTCAACTTGATGGCTCGTTGAAGGGTGCCTTCGCCTTTCTAGTACTTATTATTGGAAACTTGTTCTTTACACCTTGACCTTGGGACATTCCCTTTTCCACACCAATACTTAAACCGCAGGTCTAATGTTCCCTAGCTTTGACTTGTCTAAGGGAAGCTCATTGCCTCATTGCCTCCTCTCCTTGTCCTTAAGTCGAGTCCTCCCTTAGAAGCATTTTAGTCATCTTATACCTTGAAGCCTAGAATACCTCTTAGGTGACCTATCTATAGGGACTCCTCCCATGGGTGAAAATCCGTAAAGAGCACGGGGTAGTAGCTGTGGTGATAGTAGGCTACTACCTTATTGTTGTTACTTGGTCTAGTGATTTCCTTATAGGGTGCCCCTGCACAAGGCCTGCTAGATTTTACGACAACATTTTTGATGCCTTTGTCGAGGAGGGAGTGAGTCTACCTCCATGTAAGTTTCATTAAGTTTCAATGTCTCAATGCTTGTAGGGTGAAGTGAGCATCATTTAAGGCATTTTAGATTCACCCTGGCACCTCCTTATTTCATTGCTATTCAAAACCTTGTTGAAGAAAGTTTAACTAGGTTCGGTATTTATAATGACACATGATGTAAATTTGTATCTAGCAAATTATTTTGTAAAATTTGAGTCATGGGTTTCATGCTCAAAATTGTTTTAGTAGCTCCCATTGTGAGCTCTAGGCTAGGTGATAGGATTGTGTCATTATTGTAATTGTTACACTTGTAAATAGTATGTCGAAATGAGAAGTTGTCTCCAAGATCAAGGGCAATAACTATGTAAAATTCCTCCTCCAAAAGCAAGGCAAAAGAGCCATTAATTTGGCACAAAGAAGGCTCACACATGCATTGATAGAAGATGGCTTCAAGGCAGATTTCAAGTCTGCTTAGGGAAAGTCATCAAGTCGGCCTAATGAGGCATCACAAGAAGACTATACAAGGGCCCCTCTCACCTCATTCAAGGACATCAATTCAGTCACTCTCTCATCTCAAGAACTCTGTCAAAATCAAAGATAAAGGTGCGAGGAAAAGGTCAAGACAAGGAGCCGCAGGTCAGTGAGAAAAAAGAGTAGTTTGTTTTGCCATCCGAAATAGCAAGAAGTCTGTCCACACATGCGACAACAGATTGAGACTAGGGCATCATCTTGTGTGCCCGTTTTGGCAAGGAAAGGGTTTGTTTTTGGGACAGTTTGAAGGGCAGAAATAAATGGAAGTACCCTACAGTCTACTAGAAGAGCGAAGGTTTAGGAGGGCTAGAAGAGCCCTAAACCTCTCCCACGTGTGAACTTGAATTGCAGACCTGTTCTTCTCTAATTTAGGGTTGTTAGGACAGTCATCCAGAAGGTCTCCGAAAGGTTTGTTCTAAGGTCAAGGGTAAGGATCTTGATACACAAGATTAATCCTTAAGGCAAGTGAGATATAGGAGGGCTAGGGGAGCCACTCCTTGACATCTAGTGAAGTCGTTCACAATGAAATTGCAGACTTACAGGGCTCACTGAAACTGCAAGAGGAAGATCAAATTGTTGGGTAAAAACTTGATTTGTAATCACCCTTGAAAGAAATACAATTTGAGGAAAGGTACAAGGAAGGTAGAAGCTACTCCTAGCTCATCTAGAAGCTGATCCAGTTCAGCGTACCGCAGTTAGAGGACAGTAGCAGTAAGAGGACAACAACAGTCAAAGGTACTTGCCTTGATCTTGGAGACACATTAGTCAAAGGGTATTTGTCTACATCTTGGAAATTTTGTCAAGTGAAGATTCTATAAGAAGATTTTTGGTGGGTTTTCCTCTCACGGCCTTGGAGAGTTTTTGCCCTGGCTGCTGCCTATATCTTGTGTTATTGTTCTTTTGTTTATTGTTCATGGTAGCTGGTTGATGAAGTTAATGAACACACACACAAGGAAGAAATTGTTTGTATAGATAAAAAGTTAAAAAGGACTTCACAAGTAGTTACCTAGATCAAGAAATCATTAACATATCAAAGCTCTAGATTTCTCAACATGGTATCGGAGCATATGGTAGCACATCAAGGAAGGGCTGACAAAGAACATTAAAGAAGAGGCAAGGCAATTGAAGTTGAAGGCAAAACAAGATCTAGATCTACGTTGCAAAACCTTAGATCTATCAAAGGGAAGGCCAGATCTACATTCTAAAGGGCAGATCTATAAGAGGAAGGCAACACTCATCCTCACACTCCAGTTGAAGAGCAGATCCTCAAGGATAATATATCAAGTTCTCTCACATTCAAGTTGAAGGACAGACATACAAGCTTCCTCAAGGCACATACAAGCTTCCTCAAGGCAACCATCCAAGACAAGCTTCAAGGATCATCATAACAAGTAAGTATCTTATTTTATGAGAAAAACTAATCTTGAAAAGATGTCCTCTTGCAAGGAAAGCAATAAGTTAGTTGGGGTTGCCAACTTCCTTGCTTAGAAGAAGAGAACTGACATCAACTTAAAAGAACAAGAAGTTATGGAACATGTGCAAAAGAAAATTTCTGTTCCTACTGATAGTTAAGAGTTAGCCAAGTACAACAAGAATGAAATAAGAGCTCAAAAGATTCTCATAGAATCTATCAAAGACTCTTTGATTCCCTATGTGGCCAAACTTGAAACAACCAAGGAAATGTATGACAAATTGATAGAACTATTCTCTGTCAGCGCTGCAGGAGAAGGGATCTCTTTAAGAAATGAGTTGTACAAGATGAAAATCAATAAAGAAGAAGGTATAGCTTTGTACTTTATGAGGGTTTCTGAAATCAAAGATCAGTTATAGGATTGTGGAGAAATCATGTCTGATCAAGAAATGACTACTATAGTGCTAAATGCGTTGCCTGAGGATTGGGGAAACTTTACAACGAGCATATGGGCTCGAAAGGAGGCATCCTCACTCAATGATTTGCAGTCGATATGCAAAGTGGAAGAAGCTAGGATGACATTGCCGTTGGACCCAAGGAGCAAGCATTTGCTGCCAGGTTCAAGAGAAAAGGGAAGTTCGGAAAATTTGAAAGGTCTGGTCACCAGTAACATCCCAAGAAAGACATGTCAAAGATTCAATGCTTTGAATGCCACAAATATGGACACTACCGGAGAGATTGTCCCAAGCGAAAGAAGAATGGCAAGAGGAAACATGAAGCAACACATGTCACCTAGGAAATACAAGACAATGAAAAGAAGCTGAAAAAGGAGGACCCACAAGATCTTTACCATGATTGAAAGATCACCTCCTGCTTTCTTACATATATCTTAGTTGCATGATAGATTGCATAAGCATTTTGTGACATGTTGAAATTCATCAACATTCTTATGTAGTAATGGTTAGTAGTTCCTTGAAGGATGCTTTGTCTGACTTTGTACATTGTATTTTGTACCATTCATAGAGAAACACTTGATGTATAAGGATATGTTGAATCCTCTGAAAGAACTGTTAAAGTCATGATACAAGTGTGTTGTATAGGAATTTCTTTATGAAAGGATTCTAGGAAAAAATGAATCACAATTTGTAGGAAACCCTAAGATGGGAACACTTTTGTTCTTCGAATCTTTGAAGGCTTTTACAGGCAAATATTCTCTGTAAAGAATCTAGGTTCATGAAATTCAGAATGATGGTACTAAGAGAAGCTGCAAGAGTCAAGTCAACTCTGTTGTAGTCCAAAGATCCTTCAAGAAGTCCGCTGCAAGAATCATGGTATGATTCAAGACTGATGAGGTATGTATGTTATTGTATTTTAAGATATCATGTCATTTGTTTTTGGTATAGAAGATCTCTTTCTCTAGTTTGTGCAGGTTACATATGACCTCATTTGAGACAGGAGGTGGAGCTTTGTAGTAAAGAGGAAGAAAGAGATCTAAGAAGATACCATGATATTAAGAATTCAATATCCAAGAAATATGACTTCTCCCGATAGAAGGCATAAACCATTGTAAAAGAAGAAGAAGACCCTTTGACACTTGAACAACCTTGGAGATAGGAGCATGCCTGATATTGGTACAAGATGTCTCTAGAAAAGGCCATCACCAAAAGGTAATATGTGATTTGTTTTGGTTTTTGACTTCTTGGAGAAGGTCTGGACATGTGTGCAGGGCCATGGCAAGAAGAGTTGTGAAGGATGTCACAACCATGTTCCTTGTGATCTAAAGCAATCACCGTTGAAGGAAAAGTGAGGATAGTTGGCCCTATGAAGAAAGCTCCAAATATAAAGCCAAGAAGGATACTTTCCGAGAAAGAAGGAATGACATGATGAAAGAAAGTGATGGATGGCTGGACCCTACATAGCAAGAAAGTGATGACATCAAGGTTATGGATCATCAAGCAACTAGAAGACCCTATAAAGTGTCGATGAAAGAGTCCTTGTTTGAGAGGCAGCTCTGGAAAGTTTCTATGAGGAAAGGAACTTGAACAAGTTTCTGAGTAAGGTGAAACTTGGAACTCATCCTTGGTTAGGTGGGAGAATTAGACACGACATTCTTGTCTTTAGTTTGGAAGAAAGAATGGAGGATTGTGTAGTCATCTGGCATCCGACACTCTTTGAGGATGTGGTAGGGAATCCAAGACAAGAGTGGGCAAGAGGACCGATATTCTTGAGGGTTGGGGACCCAAGATGAGAATAGTCCAAGTAGGGCATACTCGGAGAACACCCGGGTGGGTATGACCCTAAGAGAGACAATGATGATGCATGTCTACTAGTCATTAGTCTCACCAACGTTCTGTGCTCTGAGCTAAGTGAGAGATAGAGCTGTTAGTCAAGGCCTTGCTAAATGAAAACAATGTTGGTTGAAATGATGCTATAACCGATGGATTGCAAATCCAATCTTCTTATGAGAAATCTTCTGAGAACTTGAAAAAATTGTCCAAGTACCAGGTATGTATAAATACCTCGCTAGTTAAGAGGGAGTGTTGAAGAAAGTGTAACTAGGTTCGATATTTGTAATGACACATGATGTAAATTTGTATCTAGCAAATTATTTTGTAAAATTTGAGTCATGGGTTTCATGCTCAAAATTGTTTTAGTAGCTTCCATTGTGAGCTCTAGGATAGGTAATAGGATTGTGTCATTATTGTAATTGTTACACTTGTAAATAATATGTCAAAATGAGAAGTTGTGTCTCCAAGATCAAGGGCAATAACTATGTAAAATTCCTCCTCCGAAAGCAAGGCAAAAGAGCCATTAATTTGGCACAAAGAAGGCTTACACATGCATCAATAGAAGACGACTTCAAGACATATTCCAAGTCAGCTTAGGGAAAGTCATCAAGTCGGCCTAACGAGGCATCACAAGAAGACTATAAAAGGGCCCCTCTCACCTCATTCAAGGACATCAATTTAGTGACTTTCTCATACTCAAGAACTTGGTCAAAACTAGAGATAAAGGTGTGAGGAAAAGGTCAAGACAAGGAGCCTCAGGTCAACGAGAAAAAAAGGAGTTTGTTCTGCCATCCTAAATAGTAAGAAGTTTGTCCACATGTGTGACAACAGATTGAGAGTAGGGCATTATCTTGTGTGCCTATTTTAGCAAGGAAAGGGTTTGTTTTTGGGACAGTTTGAAGGGTAGAAATAAGTGGAAGTATCCTACTAGAAGAGTGAAGGTTTAGGAGGGCTAGAAGAGCCCTAAACCTCTCCGACGTGTGAACTTGAATTGAAGAGCTGTTCTTCTCTGATTTAGGGCTGCTAGGACAATCATCCACAAGGTCTCCAAAACGTTCGTTCTAAGGTCAAGGGTAAGGATCTTGATGCAAAAGACTAATCCTTAAGGCAAGCAAAGATATAGGAGGGCTAGGAGAGCCACTCCTTGACATCTAGTGAAGTCATTCACAGTGAAATTGCAGACTTACAGGGCTGAGTGAAATTGCAAGAGGAAGATCAAGTTGTTGGGTAAAAACTTGATTTGTAATCACCCTTGGAACAAATACAATTTGAGGAAAGGTACAAGGAAGGTAGAAGCTATTCCCATCTCATCTAGATGCTGATCCAGTTCACTATACCGCAGTTAGAGGACAGTAGCAGTAAGAGGATAGCAGCAGTCAAAGGTACTTGCCTTGATATTGGAGACACATTAGTCAAAGGGTCTTTGTCTAGGTCTTGGAAATTTTATCAAGTGAAGATTCTATAAGAAGATTTTTCGTGTGTTTTCCTCTCAAGGCCTTGGAGAGGTTTTGCCCTGGCTGTTGCCTATATCTTGTGTTATTGTTCTTTTGTTTATTGTTCATGGTTAGCTGGTTGATGAAGTTAATGAACACACATGTAAGGAATAAATTGTTTGTATAAATAAAAAGTTCAAAAGGACTTCACAAGTACTTACCTAGAGCGAGAAATCAGTAACATATCAAAGCCCTAGATTTCTCAACAAACCTAAGGCAATGGCTCCTTGGGATCTGCATGAGATGTTCCCTATTTTGGATGTCAAGGATATTCTTGGATATCCAAATCATTGGGATACTGATTATATGATGAATGTTCCAAAATTCCATGGTGACCCTTCTTTAGCTGTGAACCATATTGCCAAATTTATCAAGTATACTTAAGAGATCAACATGGTTCATGAGGATGCTCTCATGAGGTTCTTCATAAACTCCTTAGGGGATGGTCAAAGAGATTGGCTTAAATGTTCTTCTAGACCTAAAAACATCCTTTCCATTAAGGTGCCGATTAAAGAATTTCTTAAGGATTGGGGACTGATGTGTCATCTTGATGTTGTTCAAGATTTAACTGTAGATCTCCAAGAAGAGCACCTCCTCAATTATGTTGAGGAAGCTGAAGAAGATCCTTGCCACCCTAAAGAAGAATACCATAAGGAAGAATCTTTTTCAGATGATTAAGATGAACGAATTAAAAGTGATCTTGAAGATGGTCTTAGAAAGGAGCATAGTGGGGATCATAATGAAGATGGTTCTTTGGTAAGAAGAGTTGAGGCAAGCTCCACCCTTTCCATGGATGTTAACTTTGATGATGTACTTCCTGAAAACCTTGATAAGGGCGATCCCATTAATTTCCTTGAGGTTAACATTTTTTATTTATTGCATATAGAATGAGGGAAGTGGGATATCAATAACCTTCTTTCTTGTGAAAAATTGATAAAATATCACTTACTGCAATCAAATGATAATTATCCAATGTATCTAATTCTAAGCAAAATTATTTCACTACAAATACTGAATAAAAACATGATTTCAATATTCACCAAAAATAAATTGCGGAAACTTGAGAAAAACCAATAAAAAAATGGCAACCAATATTTTTGGACAAAATGTCCCTGGAAAAACCCTAAAGAAAAACCCAATTCTTCAGATCCGAGGGTTTTATTATTATCTTCAACAAATTTTACAATTGATAAATATTAGTATATTACAATACTGCTTGCCAAACATTGGCAGAGCTCCAACAAAATATTTCCTCACCTCCACAAGTTGATATGACCCTTGGAAGGCTGACGACCTCCCTCTGCAACTTGACACGTCCTTACACTGGAAAATACGACTTGTATGGCCCCACACATGTGACTCCTAGACCCTTTGATGCTTACAACCTGGACAAAATTAGCTTCTTGGTTCTTCTGGCAACTCGTATGGCCCTTCTAGTAATCTCGTATGACTTCCATATGGAAAATATGGCGTCCACAAGGAATCTCAACCTCTTTTAGATAAAACACAACCCTACTAGAATCCTGACAGCCACAATAAGTCAACCTTCCTGTCTTTAGAAGAACTTTGGGAGAATTCCTCCTCTGGATCTCGGAAGTTGGAAGAATACTAATGAAAGAAAACCTTGGAAAATATTCACTGCTTCAACTACTGCTGAAACCCTCACTAGTGTCGAACCCAAATAACCATGATCATGATCTCTGAGGTTGCCCATCAATTTCCTTTATAATCTCTCGTTGAGAAATCAATGGCTAATATCTAGATCTGAAATGATCTACTCGGTCGCTGAGACCACTTAGAAACTTTTAGTTGTCTCTAGAGGAAAATCAACCATGTCTCAAGTATTACTAATTAATTAATATATTTTGCTAAGTTAAAACTCAGGGAAATAAATTAAAAACTGATTAATTACTTTAATTAAGACATTTCCATTCAAAAGAATAACTTGGGCTCAGAGATATTTTGTGCTCTTGTGTTCCTAGCCTCATTGACACCACTTGAGGCTGGAACACTTTTCCAAGCTACATCAACCAACACAACCTTAACGAGGAAGGTGTTCTACGATGTACACCATCGCGCTCCGTGCTTGCATCTAGAACACCTGTAACCTTGAGTACCCCATGGCCAATTCCACTCTGCGATAGCTCTCCTGGAATGTTGTTGCAAGCGATGAGTAAAAACTCACCCTTTATCCGTTTAGAACTCTCATTTGTGGCTACCAATGTATGCTTCTCGCTCTTCTTGTCACCTTTCTTCTTTTGCGGGCGATTGTTGTGGTAATGGCCAAACTCATAACAACCATAGCACTTGATCTTCGGCATGTCTTTCTTCTTTTTCCCCTTGGAGTTGTACCCTTTAAAAAATCCCTTCTTTGCTTTGCCCTTGCTGACAAGAGCAACATTCTCGCTGTCATCTCCCTTCTGCTTGGAATTGTTACTAGTACCATTGTTTCCTTTCACAAGGCTTAGTCGAAACTCCTCCTATGTAAATTTGTACCACAAGCGGTCCCAAGTAGGAAATCAGATCTTCCACCAACCACTTGCACGAAAATATTGCACTACTTCTGAAACCCATTTAGGGCTATTCTCACAAGCTCATCATCATTGACCTTCTTTACAATGGATGCTACCTCATCTCTGACTGTCCTGACGTAGACGAGATAAATTACAATGTTCTCTCTTATTTTATCTGGTGTTTTTGAGCTTCTTTCTTAGGACCATTTTCCAATTCATATTTTTATCCTGGAAAAATTTGTTGATGGCATCCCACATCTTCTTGGCTCTAATTTCTTCCACCAAATGTGGAACAATGTGGTCCTTGACCCCATGTAGAATAATATTCCTGGCCTTAGCATCATCTTTTCAATACTCATGCAATAGGATCTGTTGGTACAACAATATGTGCAATAGCAAACTCCTTCAGCCCACGCTCTTCCAAAATAAGAAGGCACCGGATTTTCCAGACACTAAAGTTACATGCGCCATCCAACCTAACTTGGTCTCTCAATCATGCTAAAGCCATTACTGAAGCCCTCAAGAGAAAATAAAAAATAAGTATCTCTTCTACCAACGAACAAAAATACCTGGAAAACCTCACAGTCTCCTTTTGCAACTAATCTTAGCTACTATGAGAATTTTCGGCTTTACTGGAAAGCAATACGACCTACACGTGTGGCCTTTTCATAGCAAACTGGCTTCACGATCTTGCCTGTGGAAGTCTCGACCTCCTAAAAAAGACTTGGCCTCACCTTCTGGGTCCTGCAAGAGTATTTATGCCCTCAACATGGCCTCAACGCCCCACACGTGCGACTAGATCTGGGAAACACAACCCTCTAGAAACCCTCGCAACCTGACTGAAAATCTTAGCCTTTCCTACAAAAAATAACACTGTTAAATCCAAGTAAATCTGGAGCAAACTGAAGAAATCAAGCTGGGTGTTAAACCCTTGATTTCTTGTTCCAAATCCCTACGCTAATCTACCCTAGGGAACCTCAACGCTTTAAATCTGCTCTGATACCATGTGAAAAATCGATAAAATATTGCGTATTGCAGTCATTCGGTAATTATCCAATGCATTTAATTATGAGCAAAATTATTTTATTGTAAATACTGAAGGAAAACATGATTGCAATATTTACCCAAAATAAATTGCTGAAACTTGAGAAAAACCAATCACAAAATGGACACCAATATTTTTGGACAAAATGTCCCTGGAAAAACCCGGAGGGAAAACTAGTGCTTTAGGTTTGTAGGTTTTCTTATTATATACAACAAATTCTGCGATTGATAAATATTACAATACTACTTTCCAAACCTTGAAAAAGCTTTGACAAAATATTTCTTCACCTCCACAAGTCAATCTAACCTCTGGAAGGCTCACAACCTCCCGTTGCAACCTGATACTACCTCACACTAGTAAATACGACTTGTACGACCCCACACATTCGACTCTTGGACCCTCTGATGCTCACGACCCATACGAAATTAGACTCTCGGCGTTTTTGGCAACTCATACGACCCTCTTGGAAATCTCGTAAGGTCTCCTCTTGGAAGATACGACCTCCACAAGGAATCTTGACCTCTCTCAGAGAAAACACAACCCTTGTGGAACCCTCATGACCTCAATAACTCAGCCTCCTTGTCTGTAGAGGAAATCTGGGAAAATTCCTCCTCTGGATCTCATAAAATGGAAGAATACTAATGAAAGGAAACCCCCAAAAAATATTCACTACTTCAGTTGCTATTGAAACCCTTGCTGTCGTCAAACCCCAATGACCATGACCATGATCTCCAACACTGGCCATTGGTTTACTTTATAATCTCTCATTGAGAAATCAACGACCAAGATCTAGATTTGAAATGATCTAATCGATGGCTAAGATCACTTAGAAACTTTTAGAAGTCTCTAGAGGAAAATCGACCATGTCTTAGTTATTACTAATTAATTGATCTATTTCCATAAATTAAAACTTAGGAAAATAAATAAAAAAATGATTAATTAATTTAATTGATATCTCCATTCAAAAGAATAACTTGGGCTTGGAGATATTTTTTGTTCTTGTGTTCCTAGCCTCACTAACACCACCTGAGGCTAGAACACCTATCCAAGCTACATCAACCAACAACTTTGACAAGGATCCAATTTATGATATTGATGATTATGTGAACAAGGTCCTTGTCTTCCCTTGTACTCCATATGATCATGAAGATATGATCGCTGATGTATTTGAGACCTCTTTATACCTTCCTGTTGGCATCCGTTAGTCATATTCGAGTCACATAAATTTTGAACATGATAAATCAACACTAGTTGACCCTATTCAATGTGATTGTTGTGACAAGTGGCCTAGTTGTCAAGATCTTGCCTATCAACCATCTCCCCCACCATATCACTTCCACCATGTTCCTTAAGACATCAATAAGAGTTATATGCCTAAGGTGGCTTTTCAGCAAAAATTCCTGAGCTTAATGATTGATTACTCTCATCTTCAGGCTGCAAGAAAGGATCCATTGATGTAGGTCTTTTTCATCTTTTCCCTCTTTATCTGAAACTCGTTTTCATGATACACGGTCATCTTATTTTCCCACTTCCCATCCTTGTGATTCAAGATGTGAATGCTATATGAATGATTGTGATGCTTTCTTGTTCTATCTCATGATTCATCATAAGGGAAAGGGGTATTATGTTGATCTAATAATATGCTCGCTGTAGTGGTTATATGACTATAATTAGGTCATGCATTGTATGCTAGCATTGCATAGTAGTTTAGCTGGATTGCATATTGTGTGAGCATTTTAATATAATTCATATCATGTTTCATGTAGAATAGATTTTGTTTTCTGTATGGATTTATACCTTCACATAAACATGGGTGATACCCTACGCTGAATGCACATGCTCCCAAACAAGTTTATTACAATGTGCAGGTTACAAGTCTGCCAACCCTAGGGATTGCTGGAGTTCTCATGAACTCCTCATTTGAGCATACAAATCATGTGCTCTATGGTGAGCTCTTGTCCCCTAGTTGGAGCCATATGTTACCCACCAGAATGGGTAACCCTATAGGAGAGAATTTTTCTCTCGTTCTTCATAGAAAGCCGACTAGGCATGTACCCCCTGAAAGCCACCTCTACATGATGATGTGCCATTACATCTTCGCCACCTGCGTCAGCCGTATGCTTCTCACCCATCCTACAAAAGCACATGGACAAAGGTGGGGCTACAAAAGGTACTTTATTCGTTTTGCAATCGGGTGCTTGTGCTTGTTTGTATTTGGGCATTTGATATGGATTATGGGGTGAACTGAAAGGAGGGATTTTGACTGTGATCTTGTTCGCTCACCTTAAATGGGGGGTTAATCTTCGATCCTAGTCCAGTAGGACCTGCCCTAATGACCCAATGGGTATAGGAGGGGCACTACTTGGGAAGCCATAATTGATATAGTGTAGTTCTATCTATCCCTATTCCATACTTGCCACTTTCCATCATACATTACAAGCCCTTATCTCACATCCATTCTTCGGGTTCAACAGACCATTGGTTCTTTGGGATTTGGCACTTATACATCCTCATACTTGGTTAGGGCTTGGAAGTTTGCCTTGGGAGGTTGATGTAGCTAAAAGAAATAGAAAGAAACATATCATGGCCACAAAACAAAGAATATCAAAATGCAAAAGATGGCGGGGACATACAAATGAGGATGTGGGAAAAAGCCTAGCATGAGCTCAACCTCACCCTTAATGGCCATCACCTAATTCCTAAGCACATGTTGCTCCATTACATCATAAAAAGGAACCCTATATCCCAATCCCAATGAGCGATAAACTAACCCATCATTATACAATTGTTATATCATTCAAAGCAAGTTGTAACCCTTGAGCTATGAGCAATAATACAAAGAAAATCAAGCAAAAGTAAAAGGTGCACAAGAGGGGTGGAAAAAGAAAGGTTGAGTTGGTAACTCATGCATCCATGATTGCTCCCTCCTCACATCTATACACTCAGGATGTGGATCCCCATCATGTTAAAATCCATTGACCATGGCACTTGGCCATGAAGTTTTCTCCCCTTTGTACCATCATGATTACTCACTAACAACTACCAATTGAAGGGTGGTCCAAGGAAATGCTACTTCCCCTTGGGGTTGAAAACACCTAATAGGGTTTCCCTTTAGCCACTCCTATCTAGGGAGGGAACACCATTGCAAGTTTAGGGCCTTGATTTTGGAAGGGAATCCTTATTTGAAGTGTTAAATAGCCCATTACATTCAAGCTTGGTTCACTTAGATGCAATAATGATTTTTGTCACTAATGACTGGTTGCTTTCATTAGAATTTATTTATTTATTGTTAAGTGGTTCAACAACCCATGTCTTGGGCATCTTACCCGTAGGTACCTAGTTCATTAAAGAAGTATATTGGCACTAACAAGGGAAGCGTTGAGAGCCTTGGGCCTCTTAGCAACAACAACACATCACACACGACCTTGGGCATATCGTGCACCCATAATGTTTTTCCACTTTGCATTGGATTTGATGATTATTTAAGATGACATGCCTGGACCTAGTATGCCGCTAGGTCGACCTTAGCAACTTATGAAGGATGGTAGCTGATTTAGGGCCTAAATGAGGGTGGTCTCACATTCAAAGACCTGGGAGGGCTAGTAGCACTTGGAAATCCCTCCACTGGCGCAAATATGGACATTATGAGTAGTTAGAGACACAAAGACCATTTTGTGGTGCCCCAGCTGGATTTTGGAACCATAGGGAGCCATTGAGGTAGATTTGAGGGCCAACCCTCAAATCATGATTTTTACATCCTACTACACCCACATTAGACACCTCATAACACTTGGAGATGCCAACTGGAGTCTATTTCATGCATGAGGTTAGCCCTAGAAGGCTAGTGACTCACACATGTGGGCTTATTTTGCACTTTTGATCAAGGGCTAGTGGGTTGGCTTGTAACCCAAGTGTTTCTTGTAATTTAGCTTGTTATTAGGGGATTTTAGGCTAAAATTTGGAGTCATCCTCCTGATATAAATAGAGGAGAGGACTTTTCATTTCAATCATCATCACTTGGACTAATTCGACCCACCTTAGGAGAATTTCGACCTCTCGTATCTTGGCAAGATGTGATCTATGGCGTAATTTGCATATTAGAGCTATTTTCTTGTGTTTGGAGAAGTTACCTTAGATCAATGATGGATTATTCATGTATTTTATCTTGTAAGTGAGCTTTGTTGTTGAAGAATTTTTCATTTGATGTCTAATGTATTGAATGTAATGGTTGTCTAGGGTTTTTGTATTGTGCCCTAATTTGTTGAAAATCAATTGAATATAATCTAGATATCCTCATTGTGTGCATTACTCATATAGGGAATATGAATGGTAATCCCCTTGGTGAACTCTTGGTGTAGCTCTCCCAAGTGCCTTTGATCCCTCAAAGGGAATAGTTAGGGTTTTGTTTCTAGGGCATCAAAATAACCTTACTCATTTCCAAGATTTAGCTAATCTTATGCATCCATAGACTCCATTAACCCAAGGACTCGACACTGGCCTTTTCTAGTTGGTGATCATGTTTTATCCATAAATTGAATCGCGTTCTCTTTCTTCTCTAATTCGACCCCTCTTACAGGCAAGGGGTCGAATTAGAGCTTAGTGCGAATTAGCTAGGAAGGGAATTTTTGGTCTTGGAAAGTCTCAACTTCAAGAGTTGTAGTGGTCGATGTTTTAAAACTCTGACTCCGACTCCATCTCGGTCGAGGGTTGAGTTCGACTCCGACTCTGACTCCGACTCCGTATCAACTCAATCGGCTCGATTTCAATGACTCGGTCGTCGTAAAAAATATAGTAAATATTTTTTTTTTTTTTATTGTTTTTATAAAAAACATAATTTTAAAGATTTTCATTCATGTTTCCAAACACACAACATTAGAATATAGATAGAGGACAACATATGATCAAAGTAGGCTCATGAATATATCCATTATATCAAAATGGCACCTAGTGCATTGTCCAATACATACATGAGAATGATATAGAGATCAAAACAAAAACACAACCAAGGAGGCTAGAAATGGCGTTATCCTCCAAAATAGATTTAAGTCATCAAGGAACTAATACAAGGGTCCAAGAGTGTTCCTCACTCCAAGAAAGTCCCAAAGTGCATGTGTACATCTTCAAAAGGTGCATCCTCCACCATGATGTCATTTAGGGGAGACCCTATGTCACCCTTTTCAAGCAAGTGAGTGACATGGCACCCCTAAGGGTAAGCAATGACATCAAAGAGGTATGTGCTAGCCCTCCTAAGTCATCTCAATGATAACCATCCTCATTTGTGCTTTGGAAGAAGGCACCATCCACCAAAATAGGGTCAAGGCCAGCTAGGGGGCATCTTCAGTCCATTTGGGCATATCATCAAATAGTCCAACGTCCAAGCTTTTAAGTTTACTGTTTTAGCATTTGGAGGTTCATCAAGGGGTGTAGCATCACGTGGAATCAACTCAAGGCTCGATGCTCATCTTTGGAGGGCCAAGGTTGGGGCCACAAAATTAGGTTTGCTTTAAGAAGGGGGCAAAGGACCTATTGGAAGGTTTTGAAGAAGAATGAAGTTATCCCTTAAGGAATCTCTACTACATATGTGATACCACCTAAACAAACCTCTCAAGATCAAGCGAGATAAACTTATTTAGGGACAAAAAATCGTTAAATTATCATCGTGAAAACCTTGGAGTCCCCCAAAAGCAAAAAAATTGAAAAAATCAATGTTTTTTAATTCACGGGCCGCTGTCATCCAACCCGACTGACTAGGCTCGGACTCGACCGAGCCGACTCGACAATAACCCGGCCTGCCAAATCGGTTCACTGGCCGAGTCAACCTGGTGAGGCCTTGACTTGGACCAACTCGGCCAAATCGGTTCCGAGCCGGCCGAATCTTAAAACACTGGTAGTGGTTGCCTCAAAATCATTGCTCTTGATGGCCATTCTTTCCATTTTCATCCATAATTTCTCTTTCCCTAGGATAAAACCCTAGTTTGGTTGAAGCTTCAACTTGAGGGCTTGTTGAAGGGTTTCATGTGCCTTTGCCTTGTTTTTTTTTACAAGATCGGTTAATTTTGTATTTCCAAAAAAGAAAAGGAGCTGACTCCTATTACATTCGAGAAAGTTTGAAGTCAAGCCTTAGTAGGAAAAGGGGAGCGTAGTCCCTAATACTTGAGTGCTTGAATCCCAAATTTCTTATAGAGCCTAAGACTATTCTGGCATATTGCATAATGAACTGGCATAGTAACAAAATAAACTTACATGATATATTACTTGTATACTATTGTAGAACTAGAACTGCTTAGTATTGGTTTATAGAGTTTTCTTGCTGGGACCTTTGATTTTTGCCCTAGTTTATTGAGTTTTCTCCTTCCTAGCTCAGGGTGGAGTTTTTGGTGTATGTAACAGCCTCCTCCAAATGTATACATTTATTTTTGAGCACTATGATTCCCGTTTTCTGATTCTCAAACTGCATCTTTTGGTAGTTCATCTCCATCTTCATCTCAGATCTGAGGTCTTGAGTTGTTTCTTTGAGTTTGCTGATCATGAATTTGTTCGCTTTGCAGGTGGTGCAACTGTCATTCTGAGCAGCGTTCCCCACCGGGTTGAATTCCATTTTTGAAGTTTGATTTTCTGCTGTATTGTACTGCTTTCTTAAGTTCCTGTGTGCACTGAGTCTTAGTTGATTTTCGCTTCTTTTGAATTGATGACTCCTCTTCTGCTGACTGCTATCTGATTGATTTTTCCCACTTCTTTGTGCTGTTGATAAGAGTTGGAATAAGTGACCAATGCGATGCTTAGGAGCACCACGGGCTTGGTAGAGAGTTGCAATGAGTGCTGCAAGTTTGAGAGAAGTTTCTAGCTTAAAATTCTTAACACACAGAGGGATATTGATCAGGTCACTGTCGGCTATGTGAACGCATAAGGAAGGAGACTCTTCACACTGATTGATTGAAAGAGCTTTGATGAGGGAAATGCTCAGGCTTTTTAGTGAATGTGGAGAATGCAAAGCAAAGGATCCGGGGAATCGATGAGGGGAATGCGAAATAGAGGCCTCAATATTCTCATTGACAGGGCTACATATGAATAAGGGAAGGATAGTCTTGAAATTTAAAGAAGGAAGGGGATGGGAATGATTGTCATAGAAAGTGCGATTCGTGCAAATCTGCCAGTGAAAGAGAGTGGCTTATCCTCCTTGGACTTCGGGCTAGGATCAAAATTTGATTCTCTCAGGATTTTCTGGAATAAATCACGAGTTTTCCATGAGTTTTGGGTTGTTGATGTATCTATGCACCGATTTGTTGTGGTCCTTTGGATCTTCTTTTTGTTTATCTTCTAATTTTTTTTTTAGGAATGTGTTATTTGTCATGATCATTGATTAGATAGGACTAAGGGACAAAGTTATGGTAGAACTCTTCATTTTCTCTTATTTCTCCTTCCAATCTGGTAATTGCCATATTAGCATAATGCTCAGCTGTGTTGTTATGCTCTCTTTATATATGTTTGAATGTGGCTTTGCTTGCACTGACCAGATTGCTCCTTATTTCGCTGAAAATCCTATTCATGGCTGCATTTGAAGGATTTTTGTTGGTGGACATTGCTTCAATAATGATAGCCGAGTCCCCCATTATTATTGGATCTTTAATAGCTCTTTTTTTAAGTATCCTTGTGCCTAATAACACACTGTAGGCCTCTGCTCCATTATTTGTAGTTTCCCCTAGTCCCCATTTATAGGAGACCGACATGTTCCCCTAGGGGTTGTTTATGGTTCCTCTGGTTCTTGCTTTCCCCAGATTATTTTTAGAGGCCCCATCAAAGAATAGGCAAAATCTATTTTGGTTTCCTTTCCAAATTGTAAACTCTTCCTCATTTAATTTGATCTTCCAATTCTGTACTATAGGTGTGTCCTTGAGATTTTTATTTCCATTGTTTTTTATTGTTGCCTTGCTTATCCAGTCCCTTTCTTCTTGCTGTAGGAGATTGTTATCTATTGCTATTGTACCCTTCTCATTTAAAAATTCAGAGGTGAGACCCCATGTTTTTGATAATATCTTTCCAATTTTTGGTGCCTGATCTTTAAAGATGCTTTTATTCCTTGAGAGCCATATTTGCCAACAAAGAACAACTGGGAGGCTTTCCCAAAACCTTTTAGTAGTTGCCTTTTTCTTTGTTGAGTAGGGGTAAGTTTTTTTTACATTCTATGAAGAAATCCATGAAGGTTCTGGAGAAGTTTAGGTTAAATTCCAAAGGAGTTGTCAGCTGCTTCTAGCGTTCTTTTATGACCATGCAATCCAGAAAGAGGTGCTAGATAGTCTCTTCTTCCTTTAAACACATCAGACACTTGGATGGACCAGAGAAGCCTTTTCTTTTGAGGTTTTTAGAAGTAAGGATTTTTCCTTTTAGCAGGGTCCATATGAAAATATTGATTCTTGGGAAGCTTTCAGTTTTCCATATAAGACTTCCATGGTGCCCAATCTTGTTGATTCTGCTGTTCTTGTAGGGTAATGTATCCGGTTTTAACTGTATAACTTCCTCCACTTGGGTCCCATACAAAAGTATCTTCCTCTTCCATGCTTGTTGGTGCTACTCCATTGAGGTGATGCCGAAGGCTATCCCATTGACCTTTTAGATTTTGAGGGATACTTGGAATGTACCATTCTTGGCAATTTTGATTTTCCCAGTTGGAGATGGTGTGAAGAGTTGTGAATCCTCTATTCTTCATCCAATTTTGTATGTCTTCATGGCCCGTGAGGAGGTTTAAAGGCTCCTTCCCCATTATTTTGTCATCCCATATCATGACTTTTTTGCCGTTGCTTGGTATTTTTGAGATATACTTGTTGATTGTTGGTATCATTTTCTTTACAAGCTTCCATACTTGTGTGCACGGTCTTATTGGAATATTTTCAAGCAACAATTTTGTTCTTGGGTGGTTCATATATTTTGAAGCTAGAGTGTTTTTCCACCAGCTTTCCTTGCCGGTTATCATTCTCCTAATGATTTTAATTCCTAAGGCAACATTCATCAGGTCGGGCAACCTTATAGATAAACCTCCTTTATCAAACGACAAATTTACTTGCTCCCATTTTACAAAACTGAATTTTTTATTCTCTTGCTTCCCTCCTTGCCATAGGAAGCCTTTGACAATTACTTCCATTTGTTTGTGTGCACTTGCCGGTGCCATAATTGTAACATATTGATATATTGGGAGCGCCGTGAGCAAAGCTTTGATTAGAATTACCCTGCCTGCCATGTTCAACTACATCATTCCCCACTTTTGAATTTTTTCTTTCATTTTCTCAATTTGTTTACTCCACAACTCTGATTTCAAATTTTCTTTTGAAATGGGTAGTCCAAGGTAGAAGTAGTTCTAGCTTTCTTGAATAGGGATCTCAAGAATCTGTGAGATTCTTTGTATGGTTCTGGGAGAGGTATTCCAACCATACATTCTACACTTAATATTGTCTAAAAGACCATCAAAGACCTACAAAAAATTATCCATGACTTTTTTAAAATCTTTGAGCAATTATGCTCAAGGCACCTCCCAATAGTAGAGTATCATCAGCAAACAAAGAGTGGTTGATACTTTTGAAATTTGCAGGCTAGTTATGGTTCTTTCTCTCTTTTTTTTTTTGTTTTTTTGTTTCCAGTGCTCTACTTAGAGTGTTTGCCATTATGATGTATAGTAAAAAGAGATAATGGGCATCCCTATCTCAATCCTTTGGAACTTTGGAAGAAGTCACTGGGTCTTCCGTTTATTAGCGATGCTATCCATGGATCTGTGATACAAGCCTTGATGACCTCTATAATTTCTATTGAGAATCTGAATTTCTTTAGGACAACCATGAGGTATGGTAGGCTGACTCTATCAAAAGCATTGCCCATGTCTAATTTTATAATAATTCCTTTTTCTTTTCTTAGCATGCTTGAGTGAATGGCTTCTTGGACCACTATTACATTGTTGATGATCTGCCTGTTTGGGACAAAACCTCCTTGGTTTTCTGATATTATTTCCGGAAGAACTTTCTTTATGCTATTGTCTATGATCTTTGTTATTATCTTGTAGGAAGAGTTGCATAGGGAGATTGACCGAAATACACTGAAAGTGGAGGGGTTAGCTTCCTTTGGTATTAATGCCAGATAGGAAGATTTTGTGTTGCCGTCCATTTTTTTTTGAAAACATTCCTTACCATTCTTAGTAAGTCCTTTTTTATAGTTTGCCAATGCTACCTATAAAAGGCTATTGTGAAGCCATCTGGGCCCAATGCCTTATCCGGGTGGAGGCTCCTAACTGCTGCCTTTACTTCTTCTTCTGAAATATCTTTCATTATTTCTGCATTCTGTTCTTCATTTATCTTTTGGAGTATGCTGCAGAAAATTATCATGGTCTGTTGTTTCTCTATTTGCTATCAAAAGGTTTTTAAAGTGGTTATGTGCTTCTTTTTTTAGTTCCTCCACTCTCTTAACTTCTTGTCCAACTACTTGGATTTTGTCAATTTGATTTCTTGCTCTTCTAAGCTTCATGGAGTTGTGAAAGAACGTTGTGTTTTTATCCTCAGCTTTCAAACATAGGCTTCTTGACTTATCTCATCTCTTCTTCTTTTCTATTTTCTTTGTATATTTCCCACAAAAGTTCCTTTTCTTGTAGATAGTCTTGTTTATCCTCCTCTTATTTTTCCTTTGCCACTTGTAAGTTGTCCATTTTTTTAATCAGGTCGACTCTTCTTTTTTTATTTTGCTTTTCATTCTTTCTTGCCCATATTTTCACTTCTTTTCTCAAATTTTTTAGCTTGGTTTCCCACACAAAGTGAGGCGAACCTATGACCTTTTGTGTCCACACTTCTGAGATTAAATTTCCGAACTCTTCATTGCTGTCCCATATTGGGCAGTGTTTAAAAGGTAACGACTCTTGGTTATCCATTATTTCCAAAGTGGTTGCCACCGGCTTGTGATCAGATGCCATGATATGAACAATTTTTGATCTTGCTGAGTTAACATTTGAGATGATGTTTTCTTGAACCAATATTCGGTCCAATCTTTCTTTTATATTGCTTTTTCCCACCCTTTTGTTATTCCACGTGTACTTTCCATTGCTTGGTGGAATATTAATTAAATTGTTTTGTTCCATGATTGTTTCGAGAGCCTCCCTAGATGGGTCTGCATGGTAGGACCCTCCAAATTTTTCCTCAGTATTTAGAACTAGGTTGAGGTTCCCTCCCAAATTTACTTTTCTATTTTGTGTTCCTTTTAAAGTTTCTTGCACTGTGCTCCAACATTGTTCTTTTTCCTTGTAGTGGTTTGGAGCATATACGTTGATGATACAATATTGCTCCTTGGTGCCTGTTTCCTTTAAATATGTTCTGATCCAATGTTGTTCCTTTTTTTGCTGAAATATTTCCCATTTTCCTTTCTTCCATAGTGTACAAATTCCTCCTGAGGCCCCTATGGCCTGTATCGCTATTCCATCATAATTTTTTAAGTTTTTTTATCATTTTTTTTTATTCTTGGCTGCTTGTTTTGGTCTTCTTAAGCATGAATATGTCCGGGGTTTCTTTTGCTAAAATATCTCTTGCTGTATTCACTTTGAAAGGTGTTCCCAGTCCATGACCATTCCAGGAGACCACAATCATTACTTGTTTGTTTGGTGAGATGAGGGACCTTTTCGTCTGTACTGATTTGTATTTTCTCATTATTCTCGGAACATTTTCCAAAGGAGGAGTCCATGGGTTGTTGTGTTCCTAATGCCATCTCTTTAGCTGCTGCTTCATCTCTCAGCTCCTTGTTGGATTTTCTTCTTGTTTTTTTTTTGTTTTTCAAGGGTTTGGAGGGATTCCTTGGATTGATTTCTAGTTAATATTCTATCCACTGAAGGGAGGGGGGGTGGTGCGAAGAGTAATAGGGATTGAAGGCATAAGGAGGGAGTTGGGGTTGAGGGGAGGAGGGGGGAGGGGGGAAGCGAGGGCTCTTCAAGGGGCTGAAGGGGTTGGGGTTTGCAAGGGAGGAAGGGTTATCTACAATGGGCGAGGATGGAGAAGGTTCAAAGGAGGTTTGAGGTTGGGATGAAGGGGGAATGGTCTGTTTATTGGATGAATTTTTCTGTTTGACTTGCTCCAATTTGGTTTCGGGTTCTTCAGCATTATCATTTTCTTGCTTTTTTGGACATCTATTTGCAAAATGATCGTATTCATGACATACCTTGCACTTGAAGGGGATTTGTTCGTAGTCCAGCTGTTGTATATGCGTCTATTGGTCTA